>JAXQJP010000027.1:0-129020 GCA_037042015.1 Furcasterigmium sp. R96-07A1
GTTTAAGTATATTCTATTTACTTATATATTATATTTTATTACTTATTAACTCTATTACTTTACTTTACTAAACCTTAAATATCTTTAACTTCTTTATAACTACTTTAATTATAACTTAACTTACTTAAGAGTTTAGTAAAATAAATTTAAAGATTACTTAAGGTATTACCCTTATCTTAATACTTTAGTTTTTAAATAATATTAAATATAATATCTAAGCTAATTACTTAAGTTATTAATAATTATTTATTTTTTAAAATATATTTTTTATTATTTTTAAATATATTATAAACTTTATTTATATTTACCCTAAGTTTCTTACTTAATATACCCTCTTTAATATTACTATAAGTAGTCTCTATAGTAAAATAGTTACTACTACTCTTAAGGGCCTACTTAACTAGGCTAATAGTATTATATCTAGTATATTCTAGGCCGGCTATCTTATAGGCCTTCTACTCTATACCGCCTTCGCTCGTGCTCTCGCTAATACCATCGAGTATAGCTAGCGTCCTCTCTTCAAGTTTACCGCCGTGCCCCCCATCTTCATCACCGCCTTCCGCCTATGCCTGCCCGAGACCCGCGTCTACCGCAAGTACGAGGCCGCCGCCGTCACGGTCCGCCAGTCCGCTACCGCCAAGACGGGCAACTTCATCCACGAGGTCAGCAAGCGTCGACCCAAGGAGAATGTCGACAAGTTACGGGCTGCTGAGGCCAACCTGAATCTCTTCTGGGGTCGAATCGATGAGCTCTTGTATACGAAGACAAACAACCTCCGCGGGACTTGTCTGGGCCAACTTCTCTCGCAGCCTCGTGCGCTTCAGCGAACTCCAGCGCGGGTTGAGCCGGAACCGGGACAAAACAAGGACAGGGTCCAAGGTTGCGCAGCCGGGAGGATCGGCTGCTGAGGTGCTGTATATGCCCTTCTCCAGCCGTCGGAGGGCTCTGTGGTACTGGTACCGATGCCGCCAAAAGCCCCTCTAGTCGTTCGCCCTCTTCTGCGGCGCCGTCCGCCGACTGGTCCCCGGGGCCGCTGACAGCCATTGGGACAACGGTCGAAGAGGACCTGACGTTCCATATCCCAGCCCGGCCTCCGCCCTCGGCCCTGCCCAGTCTAATTCCCGCCGCCAGGGTTGCCCCCCTCACGACTGTCAGGGGATGGTAGTTCCAGCAGAGTGATGGAGTCTCACGATCGTATTCAGTGGTTGAAGGTAGGGTAGGGGTATGGTACAGGCTGATCTCTGGCCCCCTCGTAATCCGCCACCTCTTCTCCTCGGCTAGGTGTCCAAATCGCTAAAGACAGCTAGAGTACTGGTTCGGACTCCCCGTGCTAACTATGTACATGATATTCTATGCCTCGTACGCAATGGCTTTGGGAACAACGAATGATCTCCGTCCAACAATATCGACGGCCGAATGCCCAACCAGCACATCATACTGGCCCTCGTCAATCCTCCACCGGCTCCTTTCTTCGTCCCACCAAGCGGCGGCTTCGAGGTCCAAATCAACGCGCACGATCGTGCTTTCTCCGGGCTCCAGGCGCACCTTTGTGAACCCTGCCAGGGCTTTCAGCGGCTGATCTGCCGACGGCTCGGCCTTGCCCAAGTAGCCCTGGACAACCTCGTTTCCGGCCAGCTTCCCGGTATTTTTCACTTCGACCTGAATTTTGACCTTCCTCGCGTCAGGCCCCTGCGCATCTACCAACGCCATGGAAAAGTACGTGTACGAAAGCCCGAATCCAAAGGGATAGAGCACCTTGTCTGGGTGCAGATCGTAATGTCTGTACCCCATGAACACGCCTTCCTTGTACCGCACTTCAAGCTTGTCGAGGTCGCCAGGAAAGTTGTCGTAGCACGGCGTGTACTCGAGGGACTTGGGAAACGTGACGGGCAACCTGCCGCTAGGGTTTACACGCCCAAAGAGCACGTCGGCCATGGAGTTGCCCGCCTCCATGCCGGGGAACCAGGCCTGCAGGACCGCGCGTGTCGAGGACAGCCAGGGCATGGCGAAGGGCACACCAGTGTTACTGACGACTATGGTGTTCTTGTTGACCTTTGCTACCTCGGCGACGAGGCGGTCCTGGGAGCCGTGCGCGGGCAGCGACATGGAAGACATGTCTTGGCCTGCGCGACACGCCGTCAGTCAGAGGTATCTCAAGAAAACACGGTGTATGACCTACCCTCAGTCTCCCACGCGGCCGGGTTCCCGACGAACACAATAGCCACGTCGGCGGAGGAGGCCGCGTCCACCGCGGCAGGGAGAATGTCCTCCTCGTACGCCGCCTCGGCCATGAATCCGACTCGTGCGCTCAGCAGGCCGTCAAAGAAGGAATTGGGGGTGCGGCGTTCGATATCGGTCAGCCGCGCCAGAGATTCGACGCGAATGTCGTAGCTGCGGCCGGCGACAAACCGGCGTCGGCACGGCTGCTCATTATTGGCGCTCAAAATGTACGCGACAGGGTCATCGCTGTTGCCGCACTCGAGCAGCAGCTCGCCATCGACGTAGAGCTTCGAGGGCCCAATGGCCGAGAAGCCGAGGTAGTGGTTCCCCGTGGCGGATGGCTTGAACTTTGCCTCGAGCGTGATGGAGGCTTGAATATCCCTGCTTTTTGAGTCTTGAAAGTTGGGCAGGTATTTTGCCGTCGGGATTACCGTCGTTTCCCAAGGCGTACCGGACATGTCCCGGTTCGCGTAGCGGGACACCTTGACGCCGCGTACTCCGTCCGCAGTAAATAGGTCGTCCTTCATCGGCTGGGCATTGCGCCAGGTGTGGGCGCCCTGTTCATAGAGGACCTCGACGCCCTCGTCTGCCAGCTCGCGCTGGATCGCGTCGTAGGGAGTCACCTTGTAGTGGCAGTTGACCTTGGCGGAGCCCCCGCCGTGGGCGAGGCATTCCTTTGCCAGCCCCAACAAGGCGACCGACTTGAGCCGGGACGGCTGCAGTGGCAGAAGGTTTCCTTCGTTGCGGAGTAGGACCATGCCTTCTGCTGCCGTCTGTCGAATGATCCGCGAGTGTTCCGGGTTGATGACGGACCTCTCGGGCGGTGTCTCGGGATTTGCAAACTTGCCCGTCTTGCGCACAAACTCGAGAACATGCCGTGCCGACTCGTCAATTGTCTTGTAAGAGACTTTGCCATCTTTCAAAGCGGACTGGACGGCCTCCCACTTACGCTTGTTCGGCGGGCCCGGCATCTCGAGATCCATGCCGGCGTTGAGCGACTCGACCGTCGAGTTTGTGCCGCCCCAGTCGCTGACCACGAGCCCCTCGTACCGCCACTCCTCTCTCAAGACGCGGCGGAGGAGATACTCGCTCATGTCGGCATGGTGCCCGTTGAGCAAGTTGTAGCTGGTCATGAATGCCCATGGGTTGGCCAGCTTGGCGACCATCTCAAAAGGCTTCAAGTAAACCTCTCTTAACGCCCTCTGACTAATGATCACATCAATCATGCGACGCATCGTCTCCTGCTCGTTACCGGCAAAGTGCTTGACGACAGCAGCGATACCATTATCCTGCAAGCCGTCGACGTAGCGCGATGCAAGCACACCAGCCAGGTAGGGGTCCTCGGAGAAGGACTCAAAGTTGCGTCCTCCAAGCGGCGAGCGATGAGGGCAGATGGTTGGCCCCAGGATAGCTACCGCTCCCTTGGTCTTGGCCTCCTCAGCCAGGGCGGATGTCGCCCGGTAGACGGCCTCGCGGTCCCAGGTGGCGGCCAAGGAGACCGAGGCTGGGAAGCAGGCGGCCTTGTGGCCAGCATTGACGGTGCCGCCTCGAGCGCCGTTGGGGCCGTCTGTGAACTTGATGGCAGGAATACCGAGGCGCCGGATGGCCTTGGTCTCAAAGAAGGACTGGCCCGCGAGGAGGGAGACTTTTTCTTCGTCTGTGAGCTGTGCCAGAAGGGCGGCCACGTTGGGCGCCGCGATGCTGCCCATGTTGAATATCTGGCGCTGGCGGGTTGATCAGAAATATATATGGGTTGGGCAGGAGAGTTGCTGACCGAGAGTGTTGGCCTTGGAGCTACTGGCATCGGTATGTGGTTTCCGGCCGCCACGAAGACAATGTCCGCCGAGCTTCTCGTGTCGTGTTTAGTAGGTGGCAGCAGCAACACTTGACTCTCGGGGATCGGAAGACAGCATGAGAAAAGAGACCATTACCGAACATTTTCTCCCTCTCCCTCGTCCGGACCGGCGCGGGATCATGGGGATTTTCCGCCACGGTGCCATGCGCTCCGTGAGATCCCGCAGGTCGTTGCGGGTCGAACCCCCGGGCCGATCCCGCTGATTCCGTGAGATCCCGCGAGATCCCGATAAGCTGCTCGGTGGTTCGGCCAGCCCACAACGGCCCCGACATGGCCGCCGACATGGACGCTCCCCAACTTTTCCCCAGGAGATGGGAAGGTACCCCGGAATCCCGCGCGGGCCCGTATCATGGGGAAAAGCATATCAGGGCCATCCTCCCGCCTCTCCCAAGGACTCGGCTTCAATCGACTCTTCCTGCCTGCCATTCTATTCTCTGCCATCAAATCTCTCACCTTGATTCCACCTGCAGTCATGGCCACCTCGAGCAGCATTACCGGCCACAACGCCGGCAAAATCGAGATCAACCCCACGCAGCAGCCCGACGAGCAGTTCATCGAGGACGTCTACAGCGCAGACAATGAGGAGAAAAACCTCGGCTTCCTCGCGGCCATGAAGCTGTACCCCAAGGCCGTCGGCTGGAGCGTCCTGCTCTCGACAGCCATCATCATGGAGGGTTACGACCTGAAGTTGATCCCCCAAATGTTCGCCCAGCCCGCGTTCAGCCAGTTCTACGGCGAACAGTCCAGCGACGGCGAATATACCCTCACGGCTGCCTGGCAAGCCGGCCTATCGAACGGGGCCATTGTCGGTGCGCTCATGGGCCTGTATCTCGGAGGCTCTGTCGTCGACCGTTTCGGGTTTCGCAAGACCATGATCAGCGCTCTGACGGCTGTCACCGCCATCATTTTCCTCCAGTTCTTCGCGCAGAACTTGATCATGCTGCAGGTGTCACAAATCCTGCTCGGTATGAACAGCGCCAGCGTTGTCCACTTGACAGTACATAACTTGCAGTGCTAACCATGGCCAATCACAGGTGTTCCCATGGGTATTTTCCAGTCCATCACGACACACTACGCCGTCGAAATTACACCGACCTGTCTCAGGGGCTACTTGACGACCTACGTGAACCTTTGCTGGGTGTGTTGCATCCAACCACCCAAAAGAAAAGTGGCAATCCAGTACAAGCAATCTTGCTGACTAGTATGCTCCCAGGTCATCGGGCAAACAATTTCCTCAGGTGTCATGCGTGGCTTTGTAGAACGCGAGGATCAGTGGGCGTACCGCGTTCCCTTTGCCATCCAGTAAGTTCACCGGCCCCCTTGGTCCCTACCTACATGTACCTACCTTTCTGTTATTCCGCTGCAACTTGAACTCACACCTGGCTGCCGCAGATGGGTCTGGCCCGTTCCCCTAATTATCGGTATCTACCTTGCCCCCGAGTCCCCCTGGTGGCTCGTTCGTCATGACAGAATCGAGGAAGCCAAGACCGTCCTCCGTCGTCTCAAGTCGGGCAATGTTAACGAGACGGAGATTGAGAACCGCGTCCTTGTCCTCGTCGCGACCACGCGCCACGAGCACGAAACCCAGACGGGAACCACATACCTGGCCTGCTTCAAGGGGAACAACTTGCGGCGCACCATCATCGCCCAGGGCTGCTACTTGGCACAGGGCCTTTGCGGCGCCGGCTTCCGTAACTACTCGACCTACTTTTACCGCCAGGCCGGGCTGCCCGCCGTGCAGGCCTTTAACATGACGCTGGCGCAGTACGGCCTCGCCGTCGTCGGCGCCATTGCCACGTGGTTCCTGCTACCACACTTTGGCCGCCGCTGGCTCTACCTCTGGGGCCTTGTCTCCATCGTACTCTGCCACGTAACCACGGGCGCCATCGGTGTCGTCTACGATCAGACCCCGCGGACGGACCTGGCCTGGGCCGCCGGATCCATGCTGCTCCTCTTTACGCTCTTTTACGACCTGACTATTGGCCCCGTCGCGTACGCGCTCGTCTCCGAAGTGCCTGCGGTGCTTCTCCGCGGCAAGACAATCGTCATTGCCCGCATGTCGTACATTGTCTTCAACATCATCAGCAACATCATCACTCCTTACGTGCTGAACCCCCTCGAGTGGGGATGGGGCGCGCGGGCCGGATTCTTCTGGGCAGGCACTGCGCTGATCATGCTCGTGTTTACATTTTTCATGATTCCTGAGACAAAGGACCGCAGCTTTTATGAGCTGGACAAGTTATTTGAAGATGGGGTGCCGGCGAGGAAGTTCGCGCAGACTACCGTGCCGCCTTTGGAGGTGGCGGGCCCCGAGCAGAGCAAGCTCGAGGCGTAAATGCCGGCGGATTCCTGCTTCCTGGCTCTGTCAGACTCCTTCAATGTAAACCAGTCTTTACCTACCTGCACCTCCTAATTTGAGCATCGGTTTGTGACGTGGAGTCCGGAGTGGTGAAGTAAGTGTCTGGTACCACCGGGCTCAACCTGGTCGTCGATTTTTCACACTTCTTCGTTTTCGTGATCAATCCTACATCTTCCCGTATCTACCCGAGTTTATCATTCGATGTGGAAAAGCCGTGAAGTCGTGAAGCGGGCAATTGAATACCTAGCCATCCATGGATCCTGGGCACATGGACATGCCCCGGCAATCCGATATGGTGGCTGTGCCCCTGTGTTCTCCGCAAATCCACCGCTACAGGGAACCGGACTAGTACTACTACTACCTTAGTACTACTAAGGTAGTAGTAGTAGTAGTAATAGGAGGCTCGCCCCCGGCCGTCATTACCTAATCACGGCCCAGCGGAGTATTAAACCGACGCATTCCGTCATCTCGTCCTCGCACTGCCATAAATTTAGGGGGTACTTGCATCATGCATCGGGCATACTCCATAGACATGGGAGCAAGTGACCATGCAGTCACCATCAGCCACTCACCAGCGCCGAGCCCGTGACTACACCCGGACATTCAAAGCTTGCGACAGCTGTAGGCGGAAAAAGACACGATGCATTCTCGACGGCCCGAGTGCCGCCCGCGGCACAACCTGCCAGAGGTGCGCGCGGGAGCGCAAGGAGTGCTCGCTCACGCTGTCCTCGCAGGCCTCGGCAACATCCCCCAGCTCGCCACCGGGCCGCCTCGCCCCTTCTAGCAACGGTGACGGCACGGCATCGGGTCATGGGGCGCACGTTGAAGTTGAGCTCGTTGCCGAAGATATCCCGTGGACTTTCTCACACGATGCGGCTCGCAAGGCTGATGGCTTGCCGGTGACGCCTTCAGTCGGGGACCGACACTCGCAGTTAGAGCGGCAGCAGAGTCATGCCGGGGAGTTTGCAGATGTGGGTTATGACTCCTCCATGTTGCCGGACTATCAGCCGGAAGCCGCTCAACAGGCAGTGTTGCAAGCGCCCATCACAAACGATGGAGAAGCCATGAAGGTCCTGCTCGAGTCGTCTCGTCGAAGAGAGCACGCAGAGCTCGGCCACGCCCAAGCATACACCCAACCGCTGGTGTCGCCACCGCTGCCGCCGCCGCCTACGGCATCGGCACGCTTCGTCTTCTCAGAGCTCACTCCTGCGAGCCGAGAGACAATCAAGCTCTGGAGCTCGTTTCGCTTCGTTCGCATGGGCTGGCTAAATGCGCGCGAGGCGATCACCTACATTGACCTGCAAGTCTGCCCATGCTCCCTTCTCGCGTCCCTGCTGGCTACCTACCTACCTATTGACCGGCCCAAGCTTTTTTCAGAACCTGGCGCCTCTGTCTCCCGTCCTCGACGACTATTACCGGCACCACGAGAACCATTACAACCTCATCACGCAGGAGCCGCTACTCTGCTGCACGATAGTCATGATCTCGTCGCGCTTCAACATTCTGCGGGGCACGAGCAGCTGGTCCCGAAGCGTCGCTCTGCACGATCGCTTGTGGAAGCACGCGCAGCATCTCGTCACGAGGATCATCTTTGGGCAGGAGAACAAGTCAAAGGCCCAGAGCAGGACCCTCGGCACCATCCAAGCGCTGCTGCTCATGACCGAGTGGGCGCCAAGGGCTATCTACTTCCCGCCCAAGGATGACGGCTATGACACTGATCTCCTGTTCGCGCCGCCCGAGGAGCGCGGGAGCACGCCGCCTGGTGCAGACGACGTGGACGTGGACCTACTGAATAACGCCCAAGAGCTCCACGGCGACTGGTTCAGGGACGTGATCTTGCCGTCGAGAATGATCGACCGCATGTCGTGGATGCTCCTCGGATGCGCCATCACTCTAGGCCATGAACTCGGCCTCTTTGACGTGGCCAAGGCCCGAGCCGCAAAGTCGCGAGCGGCCTATCAGTACAACCGCATTTACAAGATCATCTACACCGTCGACGAGCAGTTCTCCTCTCGACTGGGATGCACCTCGCAGATCCCGGCATACCTGCACATCCACCTGCCGACGGCCGAGCCTCCCCGGGGCCCGCCCCATCATGGACGAGACCTCATCGATGCACTACAGTCCCTCTCGAGGCTGGCCAAAAACATCACGGGCACTGTCTTTGGGTCCACGGTGATTACGCGGGATCTCATTCAGAGCTACAAATATGTCGATGTCATCGGCAACCAGATGAAGCAACTTACCGGGTGGCAGAGGACCTATCTCGACGTGCAGGGTAAGTCATGTCTGGGCCCAGCCCAGCCTCCTCCTCTGTAGCCGCCGGCGTGGCCAATTTGTCGTCGACTGACGTTTACAGACTTTCCCGAACACGTTCAAAACATGGTCACCATTGAATTCCAATACCATCGCATCTTTCTGCACAGCCTTGGCATGCAAGCCGTCGTAGACCGAGCCATGGCCTCGGGCCCGTCCGCCGCCAACCGTGCCGATCCAGGCTGGATTCACGGTTTCATCACGTCTGCCGACGCCGAGTTCATTCTCCAAGTCATTGACGGGAGCTGCAAGATTATCCAATGCGCGGTTCGCCTGGCCGAAATGGGGTCCCTACGTTACTGCCCAGCTCGCATCACCATGCGCGTCATCGCAGCGTCCGTGTTCATGCTCAAGGCGCTGGGCTTGGGTGTCGACCGTGCCAGCGTCGAAGCGTCGTTGCAATGTCTCCAGCAGGGTATCGAGGCTCTGGACAGCAGTACGTGGGATGACCTCGACCTCGCGTCGCGCTACGCCGTGCTCCTGAGGGCGCATATTGATGGTTACAAGCGCGGCCTTGTCGGGCCGGAAAAGAACATGGGAGCTGGCACAGGCGACGGTGAGGGCTGGTCTTCAGCCACCGGTCAGACGCAGCCGGGGGATGATGTGAGGGCCTGGCCGAATGTGCCTGTTGACATGTCTATGGCGCCGTTTGGAGTCAGCATTGATGAATCAATGGGCATCGTCGGCCTGGATGACGGCGACTGGTCGTTTCTGTGGAATCTGCCAGAGACGTCGTAACAACAGTAGTCGAGTTTCTAGATAGCTCATGGGCAATGTGCTCGCTCCTCGACAGTGTACTATCGCAACGAAAACTTAAATGGTGTCTCTCTCTATACGCGCTATATAACCTTATAGTATAATTATATAGCTTAAGTATAAAAAGACGGGCTACTTATTAGGTACTTATAACTAATCTATCTACCTATTAAACTCACTATATAATATATATTATATTTTATAATATACTCTTAAATAACTATATAATAGGCTTATAAAGTTATATCCCTAACTAAGAGATATAATATAATTAAGTTAAGACTACCTCATCAAGATTATACCTAAAGCTCTATTATCTTAGGCGCTTTATAATAACTATAGCTTTTAGATTCAGGGTTTACTTAAAGGGTGGTGAGGTGAGATGACTAATGTCTCGCTATGGACCCTCGCGTTACCCTGATTGTGCTCATGATCTCCACAAAGCCTTCTATGCCTCATCAAACGTCACCATATAGCGAGGATCATGAACCCCAATGATGATATCATGCTTGATACCATACTGTTCAGCACCTTTCATCTTATCAGCGTGCCTGAACTACATCTCACGCTCCATGTCCGCGCCTCAACAAACCTATCCACACAAAAGTCCACTACCAACAGCAAGGTAGCAAGAAGAGAACCCCCTCGTCCGCAAACATCTCCATCAATGGTCCACATCACCTCCACCACCGTTCCGCAGCATCTTAAGCGCGGACAGGACGCTCCCCATTTCCGAAGAAAGCTACCCCCCTTCGTTAGCAATCATCCCACGACGCAGCAGGAGGTCAAACATACAGCACACGCCGACAATGACGTTCCACGTCTTGTGCGCCGAGAAGATCTGCCCATGCGTGCGGATGTTGGTGTCGTCGCACGCGCGCGGCGGCCGGCACGACGCGTCCTGCATGTAGCAGTGGTTCTTGATGTTCTCGGCCATGCCGGCGATGTCCGGGCACGGGATGTTGATCTCGTGGTGGTTGTCGTTGCACATGCCGATGGCCGAGCCGTTCTTGCACTGGTTGCGGACGCAGGTGCGGGCGCGCGCCTTGCAGCCGCCGTTGATGCGGCGGAGGGCGCTGATGCCCTCGTTGATGCGGTAGGGGTTGGCCCAGCCGTAGCGCTCGTTGCAGTTGCGGGACTGGGAGGGGGGGGGAGTCAGTCAGGAGGAAGAGGCCGGTGGCCGCCATGGCAGGAGGGGATGCGTACGTTGCGGGCCTCGAGAATGGCGCGAGCCTCGATGGAGGGGTCGGAGGCGGCGCTGGACGTCGTCTCGGCCTCTTCTTCGGAGTAGATGGAGAAGCCGGGGTAGTCCTGTTGGACCTTGGCCTCGATGTCCTGTTCACCTGTGATCAGCAACATGCACGAAGCTCAAGGACTGCCTGGCACTGACATCAAAGGCGGTACCCCAGTACTCTAGAAGGGGACCACCGGGGGTGACGCTGCCACTCCATCCAACCTCGCCGAGAGGCAGAGGGAGATCCGTGCCAACGGCGGCAGCAGAGACGGACGCAGCGAGGCCGGAAAGAACAACAGCGACCTTCATGATGGGATGACGAGGTGGAGTTTGATGTTGAAGCAGTCGGTGAATCTTGTGGTCTGGGCAGAGGTGACCCGTTGTCCAACTGGTGGCGGGTTGCCCGGTATTTATGGCTTTTTCTATGCCCCTGAGCTCTTCATGATACCATGGGAAACGAGTTCTGGCCATGAGCCCTGCTACTAGGGTTCATCACATTAGGCGTGGGACTTCATGCGCAGATCCGGATATAGCATCACTCAGGGTCCTTTCGAAGCGCTGCACGAGAAAGGGCCTGGTCAGCGTGAGGCCATGGCGAGCCCTCATTCGCCAAATTCGTAAACTGACTCAACATCATGGCCTGTTGACTCCTTGGCACGCATAGAGATGAACAACTGCAGGGGCGGATCATCTCGGCTCGGCGCGTTGAAGCGCCTGTTTGGAACTTTGGTAGGGGCCAGCCAGCGGGTGTGGTTCGACGCGGGCATTTAAGGTGGCCGGCTGTTGCGCCAGGAAACCCGCTTCGAAGGTTGTCCATGGCCATGGCCACGAGAAAGGTGCGAGCCCGAGCGTTATATGTACACAGAGGCTTTTGGACAAGAGCAAGCGAAATCAAGCCGTTGTCCTTTTCCCCTAGGTCTCACAGGGTTCTTTTCTGCTCCCGAGCTCATGGAGACCTTAGGTCCCTCAATCTCGGGCATCAGGCCCTAATACGGCAGCAAGCTGGGGGGAGTGGAAATGAGAGCAAAAGTCCCATAAGGGCACCTCATGCAGCGCTCTGGAAGTAGCTTCAGAATCACCAAAGTTCTCCCGGTAATGCTTGGCAGCAGCCACGCAAAGGGTCTCGGTGCGAGCCGAGAGCCAGCCCGCCGGTCGAGCCACAGCCAGGCTCTAGCCAAGTGACGATGAAGCTTAAAAGTTGCAGGGATCAGCAAAGTCTACCTCCTCGGTGATCTTCCGCAGTGAGAACAAACCGCGCAGTGCTTGAAGCGATATCCCAAGGGAGGTTCTAGCTTCAGTGCATTGCTCGGGTGATCAGCTCACCGGTCGTGGTTCCGCGCAGTCAACATACCATGTACTTGACAATCGCACCAGCCTGACCAACCCCACGAAAAATTAGTATGCACGTGGAGGCTTCCAAAAGCGAGGATCTCTGAGGAAGCATGCGTGCAGCGCCTAGAGACTCATTGGGGTTTTGAGTGTCTGCTGGGCAGCTCAGTCCAGCGCCCCTTGCTGCAGATCAGTCAAGCTAGCCACGGAAGTTCACCACTTCCACCTCACCTTGAGCGGCAAGCCGTACCTCTCCCTGACAGACCGTGAAAACGGGGATTGGAAGTCGTTCAAGACGAGAGTGGCATAGAGGCCAAATATGCTGTCGAGACGCCTGCCAGTTGACAACCGCCAAGCCTTCGACGACACCACCAAATTTGACCGTCAGTCGGGACTGCCACTGAGGCTCCTGGCCGGCGCTGTGCTGCCTGTCTCCTCGGGTGAGTGACCTGCGGTCGTTCGATCTGCTGTCCCTTCCTTCTGTCTCTTTCCGCATCGGTCGCACAAGATCACAGCTCTCCCGACAAGGCGGTCTGCTCTCTCGACAACCCTCCGCGATTCTGACCAACCTGGCCCTCGAAGTGTAGGTTGGGGGCATCCGGATTTGTCAGAAGGCCAGCATTTGTAATCGACGTCCCGTCCCGCGTCGGCTCAACAGTGCTGATCCCTGCTAGCGTCGAGGGGTCTCACTCTGGAGGGACGCGGGCTTGGCAGGGCGCGGGGTTCTCTGGTCGAATGTGCAAGCTCGTAGTTGTTTTCGCCCAGCCCAGGCGAGACTGGATTACCGAGCAGAGACGAGGCCTGCGCGGAAAACGGGACGCGGATGCGAATGCAGTGTATCCATTGTGCGAGCGAGTGCAGAGCTGACAGCGTCGTGATGCTGCCGCTGTCCGTGATTCGACGAGAGCTTCGGTCCATTTCCATGCCAGCTTCTGTGGAGTTCTCGTACCCCGCCATGGAAGCCGCCTTCCCGTGCTGTAGCTCCGCCCCGCCGGTGCTGTCGCTTTCTGTGCTGGGAGCAAACGAAGATCTGGCATGTTGCCAGGCTGGAATCTCGGACGAGACAGCCAAGAGTAGGCTGAGTGTACCACCCGACGGTAAGACGGCCATGCTGACCGCTGGATGAATTGGTGAGCAAGTTGCGAGGGAATGAACCTGACGCGTAGATCACACACCGCGGAAGGAGAGGTGTTGACCGTGCCTGCCTCAGAAAAGCCGTAGAACCTTCCGATCTCCATCCGCAGAAGTTCATGTGGGCCGTTCCTTCCCTGGACCTGGAGAGCAAGTACGATTAGCATAAGTAGCTTCTCTCCTGCCCCTCCTTCTCTCTCTTCCCTCACCGCATCATCAAACAAGACCAAAGAACACGATACTCACCTACCTCACACTCACAAACTCACCCACCCTTACAACCCCCAACACACCACACCACAATCATGTCCGACTACACCCTCACCGACGGCACCCTCCCCCACGCCGTCGGCGCCCTCAAGGTCCTCAACCACCTCCTCGACACCGTCGCCAAGCAGCCCAACGCCGACTCCCTCCTCTCCGCCCGCCTCGCCCCCGACATGTTCCCCTTCACCTTCCAGGTCTACGTCGCCTGCGACACCATCTCCAAGATGCTCGCCCGCCTCCAGGGCACCGAGCCCAAGGCCCTCGCCTCCTGGGAGGAGATCAAGACCGTCGACGACGCCCGCGCCCGCGTCGCCGAGGTCCAGGCCCTCGCCGACAAGGCCGAGGCCGCCACCATCGCGTCCCGCGCCGACGCCACCGTAACCTTCGGCATGGGCGCCGGCAAGTCCGCCGACCTCAAGGCCCGCGACTACGCCGCCGGCTACTCAGTGCCCAACATCTTCTTCCACGTCACTACCGCCTACGCCATCCTGCGCAAGGAGGGCGTCCAGGTCGGCAAGCAGGATTACCTCCAGCACTTCCTCGGCCGTTACCTGCAGTAGACTGTCCGGGCAGAGGGCAGGAGCCTGTGGCATGGGATTAGCATAACTGAGAAAATGACCAGCGCGGGATGCGCGGATAGATGAAATGATACCTACATGAGCACCACCTGGCCCGCCTCGCCGTGACCCCTGATTACCTGTGATGTCGAAGTCAAGTTTGAGGCTGTCTTGACGTCGAGTCCGGCGCATGCACCCCAGATATATATCCAACGGCTCGGGCAGATCCGAACATCCCGAGCATCCCTCCCCGCAGCCCCGGGGTGGTGAGCCATAGCTGGTGCCGATTGCGTGATCGAGGGTGTGCCTGACGCCCGCGTGGCTGCCTCTCGGCACTTCCCGCCTGCAGACACAGGAACCAACGTCTCAATCTATAGCATCAGCTCACGACAGCATCGCGAGACGAGATCCCCATACGTCACACTGGGAAGCATCAACATTCAAATGTTCCCAATAAAATAAAAGTCGTGATTCATCGTACACCACGCTCCCGAGACAAAGCTACTCAAAAATCAAATGTAGTCCCGGATATCTAGCCGCGAAAGCCCTGAAACTCCGCCCCCAGTCGCACGCCCTGATCGTACAGCGTCCGGTACAGCGTCCGGTACAGCATCGCGTACACCGCCCCCTCAGTCCCGGTGCGAGTGCGCCCGCCGCATCCGGGACACCTCCCCCTTGAGGTCGCGGTTCTCCGTCTCGAGCCCGCCCAGCCTCTGCCGCGCCGCCGCCCGGTCCTGCGTCCGCCCCTCGCGCTCCGCCTTGAGCTTGCCCTCGAGGTCGCGCAGCCGCAGCATCCACGTCTTGTCCTCGCCCTGCGCGCTGCCGGCGGCATTGCGCTCCGCCATGGCCGCGTCGAACGGATTGTGGCTCGACCCCGCGCTCGCCGAGCTGCTTAGCCTCGTCAGCGCCCCCGGCCTCTCCGGCGCCGCCAGCTCCCGCCCGCCTCCCCTGCGCGACGACGACTTCCTCTCCCGGTCCCGCGGCCCCGTCGGTATCGACGGCGACGGGCTCCCGCTGCCGTCCGGCAGGAGCGTGCCCTCGGACGTGTACGCCGCCCGCGACCGCACGTCCCGCGCCGTCTGCTGCGTCGCCAGCTCCACCTTGAGCTGCCTGATCTTCTCCTCCATCCGCGCCATCTTGGAGTGCTCGTGCGAGTTGAGCGACCCCGTCGCCACGCCGTTGCGCACGATCGCCTCGAGGCGGTCCAGCTTCTTGTACCGTTGGTCCAGCCCGCTCTGCAGCGTCTCGTACTCGCGCCACAGCTCCCGCTCGACGTCCTTGACCCGCGACTGGAACCCGCTCACCATTGTCTCGATCGTCTTGACCGCCGCCAGCAGGTTCTTGCTGAACCCCGGTAGCATCGTGCCCACCGACTCGAGCGACGGCAGTGCCCGCCCGTTGATCAGGCTGTTGTCGTGCGCCCAGTCGCTGCCGCAGATGCTCGACAGCCGCGTCCACAGCCCAAGCAGCAGGTTGTTCCGCTCCGTCAGCTGGTCCCGCAGCGTCGTCTCCAGGTGCGTGATCTTCTTCTTGTCCTGCGCCCGCCCCGCTTCGAGCTCCGCGATGCGCGTGTCCTGCGACGTCACCGTCCGGGACACGTGCACGTGCGTCTTCTGGAACGTCTCGAACTGGTTCCTCGTCGTCCGGTGGCCCTGTTGCTCCTTGTAGAGCAGGTCCGATAGCCTGCGCAGCTCGAGCGCGTGCGACTCGAGCTGCGAGTCGCGTTGCTTGATGATACGGTCCTTCTCGACAAGCGACGCCTTGGTCGTGTCCAGCTCGCGGATCGTGTTTTCCAGCTCGCGCTGTTGCTTGGCGATACTCTGTTACGGTCAGCGGGTCCAGCCCGTCTTCAACGATCAAGTTGCAACATACCTTGAGGAAAGTCGACCTCGTCCCGTTGACTTCGCCCAGCGCCTCCCGCAGGTTGTTCTCCAGCTCGTGAAGCCTCTCCTTCCACTCAGTCGCCTCAACCTCGCGAGAGGTGAGGCTCTTACGCAGCCTCCGCGACTCGTCCTTGGCCGACGACATCTCCTTGTTGAGCTCGTTGACGAACTGCTGCACCTCCTCCTTCTCCTGGTTGGCCACCATCTCGCGCTGCCGCCTCTCGTCGTTGAGCCGCTGGTCGAGCTCCCTGGTTCTGTCGCGCTCCTCCTGCAGGCTCTGCTCCGCCGCTTCGAGCGCTGCCTCGAGTTCGCCGATGCGGACCTTATCACTCTCTTGCTCCTCGCGGAGGAACGCGATCTCGCCCTGGCTCGACTCCTGCTGCACGCCGAGGCGTTGCACCTTGTCGTTGCTCTCGCGGAGCTTCTTCTCGAGATCCTCCGACTCCCTGTTAGCGTCCATGAGGTGTTGCTCGAGCTGCTGGATCCGCTGGAACTTCTTCTCCTGCTCGTCCTCCAGCCTGACCAGCGCCTCGCTCATCTTCCTCATTTCTTCCTGCAGCGCCTCGAAATTTTCGGACCTATCGTTCAAGTCGAGCTGCAGCCTCTGCATCTCGTCGTTCCTCTGGTCTGCTTCGCCTTCCAGCGCGTCGATCTCATCCTGTGCCTCTTTACGCAGCGCCTCGAACTCAGCCTCCATATCTGCCTGTTCGCGAAGCGCCTCGTCTCGTTCGTTCTGCAGTGCGACAAGATCGTTCATGGCAGTCTCGAGGTCCTCTTGTAACGCTGTCGCCAGCTCCTCGGCCTCCTGCTTGCCCTGCACAGCCGTCTCAAAGTCCATCATGCAACCATCGAGCTCTTGCTGGAGCTCTTGGTTATGTAATTTGACTTCATTGACGCGGTCTCGTGCCTGGGCGAGCTTGTTCTCGAGTTCTTCTCGTTCGGCGTCGTCCATCTCAGTGGCCTGTGTTCTGGCGGCGCTGGCACGGGACATCGACCGGTGATGAGCACCGGCGCGCGATGCAGACCGCTCTAGGATGCTGTCCACGGTGGAAGGTGTCGGGCCACCACGTCGCTGGGCAATCTTGAGCTCTTCGATTTCCTGGTACAGACGTTCCTTCTCACGATTCCTCGACGTGAGCATCGACGTTTGTGCTCCGACTTCACGACGCAGCTCGGCGTTCTCGTGCCGCAACTGCTCGCTCTCGATGCGCAAATCCTCGACCAGCGTCGCACCTGTGCTGAGTCCACCATTCGTGTCGACCTCGCCTGACATGCCGGATACGGGTCTGCTCGGTGACAACTGTCTGTTCTTCTTCGTGATGTTGTAGATGTTGGTGGTATGGTGCAGGGTCCCACGGCCGCCGCTCTGCTCTTGCTTGATCCGGAAGATTTCGTCGCGCAAGCGTCTGTTCTCCTCGTCCGACTGCTCCCGCCGCGCGGTTTCTTGCTCGAGAAGGTCCTTGAAGACGTCTGCCTCCTCTTGTCTGCCGAAGCTCTCGCCGGTGCGTTCACCGAGAGATTTGACCACATCTGTGAGCTTGCGCTTCTCCGCTTCCTTGGACATGCTTTCGTTTCGGAGCTTCTCGATCTCGACAATGTACTCCTCGACCCGCTCGCGAAGGTAGATCAGCTCCTCCTCACGCTCTTGTGCCTCTTGGTCGAAGAAGTGCGCCGTCTGATCGTTGGACGACGTGCCGCTGCGCGCCGTACTTGGCCGGCCCTCGTCCTCCTTGAGCTGCTTCTCAAGGTCCTTGACCCTGCGCCTGAGTGCCTTGTTGTCACGTTGCATGACGGCTAGGCTGGTTTTGAGCTCCACGTTTTCCGAGATCATCTCCTTAACTCCTTCTTCGGAAAGTTTATCAAGGCGATCGCTGAGAAACATGACCTTGAGCTTCAGGTCAAAGTTCTCCTTCGAAAGCCTCTCAATCGTGCTGCTCTGCTCCTTCAATGTCAAGTTCTTACCCGAACGCGTTGTTCCAACCAGAGTAGAGTCCGATGGCTTTCGCGGTGTCGCGAGTCCGGACTTGGTCCGGTACTCCTTGGCGAGGGACTCTGGGACATGTACGTTGCGCACATGGCGAGCGATGACGGTATCCGTTGGGGCCGAAAGACTGCCCTTGGAAGCTTTCGGCGTCTTAACCAAATCCTCTTCGTTGCGTGTGCGCCGCTGCGGGCTGTCTTGCTCCTCCAATGTCTCCAATGGTGTGGTTCCAGTCTCGGGCGTGTCGTCCATGCCTGAAACCATGCTTCCAATACTAACAGACCGCGATAGCATGTTGCTGAGACTGCGCGGCATGGTGGGCCCCGGGCCGCTGGAGGGAAAGTCCAAGCCAACCGTCGCTTCACTTTCGAGATCGTCCTGCAACTCGGGATTTGTGATGAATGAGGATACTGAGGATCGTTGGCTTGTGCCGCGGCTCCGCAAGTACTTAGGTCGCTTGCCGTAGCGGAGGGCATGACCTGGCGTGCTGCCCGCGTCAAGCGGCGCTTTGTTCAGGCTCTCGCCAGATTTCTGGTGTCGCAGTGTCGTCGAGGATTGCGAAATGTCCGATTGGGACCTCGACATGTCGGTTGCTGATTTGTCTTCCTCCGCGTTGTCGGGCGCTTGCGCGAGGTTGTAGGATGCTGTTCGCCGGGGATCGTAACTCGCACCAGAGAGGGCACGGGAAACTGTCCTTCGGGAAGCCGCGGCGGTCGGCGAAGAAAAGCCCTCGAGCGATGATGTCGTGTTACTAACATCAGCCGAGATGGAGTCTTGTGGACGCAATGGTGGGAGGTCTTCGTCATCGGGAGGAAAGTAGCCGTCGGCAGAAGAACCAGGCTGCGTGGAGGAAGGCTGCTTGGTCGGTGATGCATTTGCCTGGTCGTACTGCCTGCCGTCGAAAAGATAGGTGTCGTCGGGGCCGCTGCGAGTCAAAACGGGCAGGGGAGATACATGGGAGACGAAGCTGGATTCGACATCTTGTAAATGCGCGCGAACCGCATCTTCCGCTTGTGAATCCCCGTGTCTTGTATCGTCGAACGTCATACCCTCGACCATACTACTGTCGTGGATTTCCGCTGACGGTCCAGGGGTCCTGCTCTCTGTAGCAGACGTCGCATTCTGGTCCCATCGTCTCTCGCTGTCTCGCCCATCACCGAAGGATCTAGGTTCCGTGTCGTCGGTAACGCGATGGGCAGTCGTAGGGCGCGAATTAGAATCGGGAGTCGTCCCTCTTGAGATGCCGTCGCCGTTGGTCATGGCGAAGGCGTAAAATGATTCAGGCGGTGATTATGTATCGCATGCATCCGGTCGTGGCCTCGGGCCACCCCGTGATCGTCGAGAAGGTGGCGATCAACGTCTCGGAGGGGTATTGGAGAATAATCAGGAGGGTAGTATTCGGGACTTGCTGAAGGGAAATTAGGGCAGACAGGCATTAAAGACCCAAGTCAAGGGGTTTGGGAAGAAAAGAAGCAATCGGGGTTGTCGTCGCTGAAGCCAGGCGCGACTGACGCGCTCGGTCCTCTTCTCTTTTGCTGCTGTTTCCAGCGCGAGCCTTGGATCCTTGAGGGGCAAGGGGCCCTGTCAGACTCTAGCCCGTTAGCGCTTGCGCCCCGCCCCTCGTGGCTTCCTTCCACCATTGAGGGCGTGTTTCGCGCGTTGCTGTGACAGCCAACGTGGTCAGAGCTCCGATAAACACGGGGATGCGTAATTGGCTCGATAGGCAGGTCAGCGGGTCCAGATGCACAGCTCAGGGGCCTGCAGTCACGGAAGCTTCACCGAGGTGTGCTGTATGGCACCGGACAGCATGGACAGGTATGGGGGGTGAAGTCAATACGAGTGAAGTTTCACAAGATCCAATCAAGATCATTGCCTCTCTTGAATCTAGATTGATCCAGGTAGGTACAGTATTCCATCTATCGACACACTTGATTCACCCAAGTCCTCCTTCCACTTGTTCACATACACGCTCAAATGATGCTTCTCAAGCGAGAACCTTCTCGGCCATGGACACTGCAACCTCAAATTAGCCTCGAACATGACATCTCCCGTTAGTCACTCACCATCAGTGCCGGTGTTGTCAGGCTCGACATGAGCAGACTTGACCTTGCCGTCCTCGATCACCAGAGCATAGCGCTTGCTGCGGTCGTTGCCGAAGATGGCCTTGGCGTCGAAGTCAAGGTCGAGGGCCTTAGTGAAGGCACCCGATGGGTCACCCAGGAACCGAATCTGTGTTGAGCGTCAGTATCACCGCGCACGTTACACTGTTATGTGGTTTCGTCGAGCACATACTCCACTGTCCTGGGCGGGGTCCAGCTGCGCGCCCCAGGCCTTCATGCTACACAATGTCAGCCAAGACCAATCACAAGGACCAGCACGCATTCCTCTTCAGAATAGCGTGTACACCGGGAAGAAACTCACACGAAGGGGTCGTTGACCGAGACGACGAACACGTTGCCGGCCTCCTTCAGCTTGGGGTGGTTGATGTAGCTGGGGATGTGCTTGGTCGAGCACGCGCCCGAGAAGGCGGCGGGCACGCCAATGATGATGCCGTTCTCGCGCTTGAACTCATCGGCCAGGTTGACCTTGCCGGCGGGCGTGTTCTCCACGAGATCCAGGTTGGGGATCTCGTCGCCGACCTTGACGAAGGCGCGCGGGGTCGAGTGGAAGCCGCGGGCGGCAGCGAAGGGGCGTGCGGCGGCGGCGCGGCGGGTGGCAATGCGGAAGGCCATGGCTGCGATGTGTGTGATGATTTTGTCAATTGATATACGGGTGGGAGGTGGGAGTATTGTTGAAGGAGTCTGTAAGTGATGCAAAGGTGTCTCGAGTGACGTTGGGTTCGAGCTGGAGCTGGAGCTGGAGCTTGAGCTCGAGCAGGTGGGGCCCGATGGTGACATCACCTGCCGGGCCGTCACAGCTAAGGGCAGTGTCAATACCTGGCAGCCCATCAACAACCTCACTTGGTCGACCAGTTCTTCAATCGGCATCCACAGGTCGTTATATCAGGAGGTATTCAATTCTTCTCCTAAGGCAAGCTAAATATGAAATATTCCAAAAGCTCGAGGCACTTCTCTTCAATCCAGACCTAGATGCGAGTGATCACCTTCCCCTGCTCTCTCTTTTCACTTCACTCCTCATTCTCGTCGTGACGCTCTCCTCGACGCGAAGGGCTGAGCTCCAGAAAAACGGTGAATGTGCCGTCGGGAGCAGGCCTACCGAGCCCGTATCGCTTGCATTGCAGGCTACTCGTTGTCAGTATTCTTATTCTCCTTCCTGGTCCGCTATTACTCACCTCCATGAGAGGTTGCCGGTGCAGTTGGCTTTCAGCGTCTGGAGCACCGCCCAGATTTGACCTTTCTCCTCGTCGTTTTTGGCCTGGCGCAGCAGCTCAGTCTCGGCGAGCTCGAAATCAGACACGAGGTACTTAATGTCATCGGTGATCCGGTTGACCACCTCGCTGTACATGTTCGGTGACTGGCGCAGAAGCACGGGGATGGCGTTGAGGAAGCCATTGTGTGTCTGTTCAGTGTCAACAACCCGGCATTTCCCTTACATTACTCTCAAATCACACGTACCATCTCCTTTTTCAGTGAGAGTAGGTCATTGGTCCTGCGAATCTGTCAGCGAAGGGTTCGGCCGGTAACGGCGGATGCAACCTACAAGCCAACGATCTTGGACACGGTCTTGACGATCGTCTCCCAGGCGCTCGTATCCTTGAGAGTGGAGGGTAACGTTGCTTTGCTCGCAAACCTAGAAGATTAGCAGTCTGTTTTGCGCACAGGAAGGGGCAGACTCACTCGGCGAGGGCTATCAGAGGTCCCATTCCCGAGGTACACATCCGCAGCTCGGCATACGTCTCGTACGTCGGCATTTCTCCTTTTAGGGCATATTCATGCTCCTTTCCGGTAGACTTGATGTACTTGCGGAGCTTCTTCCGCAGACAGCTCAGCTGGTCTGGCTTCGTGTGAGCTTTTGATTGCCACATTGGGAGGACTGTCAACCTACTTTCATTGTAAACGCTGACGATAGACTGTGAGACCCAGCTGAGCTCCTCGATGAACTTGAGCCATTCATGAGGGGGGCTGGAGGCCGTGGTCTCGAAGCCCAGGGCTTCGTTGATGGACCCGAACACGGCGTCGCGGAAACTCGTGCCCTGCTCGAAATCACTGTCTTGCTGGCGCTCGAGCATCTCGTCAAGAACACCCTGCCAGATGACGTAGAACATAAGCACGCGCAGATTCTCGAAGCTGGCATCCGGCCACATCCTGCGGGTGCGATTTGTCAGTCATGTCTGTCTATGGCTTTTGGGGGAGCGGACAACGTACTCTGCGACCAGTAGGGCTGGATTCGCCGCCTGGATGATGTTGCGCTTAAGGGAGTGCATGTTTCTGTAATCAAGTGAGCGGTTGTTGTTTTCTTTCGACATGTCTTCAACATACCCCTGAGTATACTCGTCGAGTATGTGCTTGAGGCACTCGTATCCCGGGTGCCGGGCGCGAGGCCAGCCCTCAAACAGCGGCCAGAGGTTTGGGATGACGAGCATATTGCCATCAAGACGTCTAAGGACGTCCTTGGTTTGGTTGGGGCCAGAGCCGCTCTGCTCTTTCATGGGCTCCATGATGTCAGTTGTGGTTGATAGGTGTGTATGACGGTGGGTAGATTATGGTGACTTGAGCCTTTGACCGAACTGGTATTGCGGGCTGTGGCGTGGGCTCTGCGGTATAAATAGTGGTCCTTGGATTATCCAAAGGTGAGTGATTAGTGTTGAGTTGACACTGGGCCGAGCTGCTGTCGTGGGCACTGTGGTGTCAGCAGTGGTGGTTGGGTATGTGTGGTGGTGTGGATGATGCCCAGATGAGCATATGGTTGTCCTTAGTCGAAAACCTGGCTGGTCGGTATGGTCGGCTCTGCTGTGTCAATGATGCCGAGTGCTTGTGTCTGAGGACGGGGGGTGGGAGGTGTGATCATGTAGGTTTATGTTGTCTTGCATAGAAGAGAGCATGGAAAACCACGTTGTCTTGCATAGAAGGGTGCATGGAAAACCAGGATGTCTTGCATAGAAGAGAGCATGGAAAACCACGTTGTTGAACATGGAAGAGAAATGGGAAAACCACGCCAGGGGGTGCCCCCTTATATAGACAACTTCTACGGACGAAGCGAGTCGCCCCGTGAGGCGAAGAGTGCCTCACAGACGAGTTATGATTCACGTTTCTAGCCCTGAAGGGCAATTCTCGTCCGTTCAGAGTGTGCAACCATCGTCCGTTCACAACTCATATCAGCGTGTCACTGCTTAAGCAAGACGACTCGGCCTCTTTGAGCCGTCTTGTCAGCCATCCCTCATGAGACGCTCTACGGACGAAGCGTCCGAGTCGCCCTTTAGGCCATGGTAAGTGGCTCGCAGACGAGGCGGACAAGATGTGAATCAAATCTTATCTAAATGAACCATGTCCGTCCGTTCGAAGTGTGCAACATTCGTCCGTTTAGAACCTCCTCATATGTGTCACTTCCGAAGCCCGGACACTTGGCCTCTCTAGGGCGTCTTCACAGCCTGAGATCAAGCGCGTGGGTTGCCCTTGAGATCATGATAGGTGGCTCGCCCACAAGGTGTGAATGATCTTTCTTTTTGATTGAACTATGTCCGTCCGTTCAGAAAATCCCTGGGTGTGTCACTACCTTATCCCGGCGACTTGACGTCTCTGAGGTGGCTTCACGGGCTTCCCTCATGAGACGGTCTACGGATGAAGAATGTAAGTCGCGCCTCCCAGCCATGGAAAGTGGCTTCGGGAGGGTGTCAATCATGTGATGGACCTCATTGAAGTCTTCTCGTCCGTTCAGAGCTTTTCTTTGCGTGTCACCATTCAAGCAAACCGGCTCAGTGTTCCTGGCTGACTGGTGATCTTCTCACCGTGCATAGTCTTTAATCCTGGCGTGGTTCATGGTTCAAAGAATTTGTGCCCGTTGAGAGTGAATAGACTTTCGTCCAATCATCACTCCAATGCACGTGTCAGGATTTGATGAGGCTTGGTGTTTGAGTTGAAGAGAAATGATTTTCACTTTGAGCTTGTCTCTGGCTGGGGAGAAATATATTGAGTCTTGACTGGTGAGAGGGGCAAATGGTTGACAGACAGTAATTACCTCTTAGACTATCGTGAAGCTAGAACAATTCAATTTCAAAACAGTGACACCCATCTTGAGTGAGCTAGATAATTTTGTAGTGGAAGATGAATGAGATTGTTGGGCGAGCCTGTCGTGCTGAAAGTGAAGGGTGATGCAGACTGCCTTCATGACATCAGAAACAGGCTGTCTTCACACGATTGAGGCACGCTTTGTCACATATCAGACAGCAAGGATTTCCGAAAATCACTTGTTCATTCCTTCTGACGACCGATGATGCGGTTGCGGTGTGGTGCTTGAATCACAATGTCAGTATGAGCCCAGCCTCCTTCTGAGTCGATCCAACACAGGTACTCTGACCCGACTTACCTTCATAGTCTTAACTTGACTCGTTGTCAGGAAGTTTTGCAGCTTCTTTAAGATAATAGCCAATCACTCATGGGTTACCACATGGTTTTCTTCGGGAATCATAGCAATGGAGTAAAGTTTCAAGGCAGACAAGCCTCCAGACGGATAAGAACACATGAGTGAGGTTGCAGACACACGAAGCTTTCACACGCCAAGCAGTTGAAGCCATCGGAGAGTGTGAATTCAACAAAGCTCAGGCTCCATTGAATACCTAGTTTTACTCTTTCACTGAAACTCATTCAATAGAGATCACAGACATGAATATTGGGAGGGCTGGCACGCTTGGTAACACTGAGAATGGGAATTAGTGAGTGAGCTCCAAGGAACATGTATTGCTTGTTGAGTGAGTTCCGTCTCTGGGCTGCGCTAGTTCTTCAGACACTGATCATGCTTCAACAAGGGCCTTCAACTCGGACACAACGTGATAAGGGCTAAAAAACATAGATCATCAAGACGCCTCACATTTCCGAGTTCCTGCACCCCACGCGGTCATGTTCTTCGGTGTATTCGCGCCTGCCATCAGTTTAGCATATCTCGGCAAGCCATCTAGGATTTTAAGTGAACTTCATTTCAAGTCGTTAAGTCATGATGATTCATTCAATCACCTGAGATGCTTGAGTCGGTCAAAAAGGGTTACGTAGCTACAGATAGCAAGCCAGCTTGAATCATGAAGTTATCTTCAATCATCAATTCACAAGGGATCTCAACGTCATTGAGAGAGTACCAAGTCACATGTCATATCGTACATCCAAGTCGATCAAGAGCATCCTGCCAGTAAATGCAGTAAGTCAGCCAAGGTGACCATGTCTTCTTGGATCGTACAGTTCACACTAGAGTCCCTTGAGCTGTGACACATGAAAGATGTTTGCGAACAGACGATGTCGAGTCCGGACGACTGTAGCTTCAACTCTGCCGAGAACGACAGCCAAGACTTGGCTATGATTCATCTTGGCCGACTGCATCCCCAAGTCAGGAACTCCCTGTCACCTGAGTGGAGGCAGCGTGTCAGGTTTAACAGGAGAAACAAGTAATTCAGACGCTGAGCCTCTGCGTCGCACTTCAAAAGGTCCGCATATGAAGTGATTGGCAAGGGGGAAGGGTCATGGTGAGAGATCTTTTGTGTCGCAGTGAATTTGAGCAATCTCAACCCCGTCAGATATGGGGTTTTCGTGCGACACAGATTGAGCAATGCACCTGTGAATCGTGTCTATGCACCCTCATATATTCTGAGGTGTCACGACTTTGCTCTCGCGACAGTCTCACGTGAGCCTGCCCCAGGCCAGGCCGCTTTTCTTGTCACCTCTCCATTTTCTTACACCACTGACGGGGAATGTCCACAGACGGAGTGAATCGGCTACATGTACCGTCCACCAGTCTTGTGGCAAGGCGTTTGTCATTGTCAGCGGATCCCGGTAGCTGAGAGACTCCGTTGGCTCGAGCTTGGCCGACGGTCACAGCCCCTGAGCATCTCGACATCCCATCTTTCAGAGCGTACCCTAGACTGCGGCGGTCTGAGCACCCGGAAATCTAGATTTCACTGGCCAATGAGCCTCGAAACATCTGGCTGAAGGGCATAAAGTTCGCCGAGGGAAGATAGCCCACGCTTGGGGCAACTCGCATCCTGTCATGGCGGAAAAAATCGACAAGGATGGGGGCAGTACGACCGGAGGTTTGGGTCAATCGATGGACAGATCCTCTTCAGAAGACAACTTTCCGAGGACTGCGTGAGATCTTGTTTTGATGTGGCGGTGAAGTATGCCCATCTTCACAAGTGAGTCACGAACAGGAAGCTGGGCTAGATATGGCGAGCGCGAAGACACTCCTCTACGTGTCGGGAACTTCCATGCCCAAGCTGAAGATGCAGGAGACAACGCCAGACATGCTGAGGTTCTGACGGATGAAGTACCCGACTACCCGAGGAAGCAAGCAATGTGCATCTGCCAGGACGTTGCGACCAGCAAGCTTTTCCAAGCGACGTGAAGAGAAGAAGATAACTGATTGACAGCAGCACTGCCATGGCCACCGTGGCTGATGAAGGGAAAGTGATCCACGTTCCAGACTCGTCAGCCGTCCAGATTCATGTCTCGGTCTGGCCAGGCGATGATGTGCCGAGCCGGAAGCTCGCCAAGTGAAAGACAGATGTGCTCCATCTAGGTTGTACCAGCCCGGCTTGCCTGACAAACTTGGCAGCGTAGATACCAGTGCGCGGTGCGTGCGGGCCGGAGGCTATGCAGACTGAACATCATAATGCACCAGGTCAGTGCGACGCGGTGTCTGTTGTGGTTTCAGGATGGTGAATGGATCGGGATGCCACCCCATCACCGAGAGTCCTTGACTTGTCGTCCCCCCCGAGTATTGAAGCCGCCAGGCATTCAGCCATGACTGTATCATTGCTCCTGGGCAAGTGAGCAAGTGATGGGAGCGCTGGATGATGCGGCTGGATCCATGCGCTGTGGCTTCGTCGAGGGTGATTGCAGGTCATCTTGGATCTTCTCAAGCGACTTGACGTCAGAGAGTTACTGGTATTGGGCGATCCTATCCATGCTCAATGGTCGTTATAGGTACTCCGTAATCTCTACTGCCCAGGTGCCAGGTTATAGCATCACTGGGTTTCTGGAGCATGCGACCCTGTGTACCCCCATCAGGCGAGTGGAATCACCTCGACGTTTGCCCCGGCACTGTTGTGGTACAATCCCTCACAACAAGAACTTGTATATCCCAAGAAGCCCAGGGTAACAAGGTATACTTCCCTCGTTGGGGTCCCTTCCGCCGCAGAACGTCCAGCTTGTATGCGTGGTTGTGATGATGTCGGAGTTGGAGCGACCAAGGTCGACCTACCCCGCCGTAGCATTGCCAGAGACAGCTGGCCACAGGCATGCCATGCCTCTTCCTCATCAGTTGTCCTGGCAAGTCAGTCTCGGCTCTGCGCGCGAGATCGCCACAGACGTTTTCAAGTCCAACGCAGCCCGGACTGGGAAGCAAAACCGATCGCCAATTGACAAAGGAAACCCCTCCATGAAGAGCACTGTCATCGGCACCAACGCGGCCGGCGTACGTCAGTGCGTCGAAACCTCATCTGTGCTACGCAGCATGCATGTCATTTTAGCGTTGGACAGGGCATGGCAAAGTGCAAACCACCTTGATGTTTGGCGCCGGATGCCAGGGTCCAGTAAGTATCATGACTCGGAACGTGCCGAGGTCTCGCGAGAGGTGAACAAAGGAAAACCTCAGATTGGACCCAGGCGTCTGTTTGCCACACGAGAACCCCGGCCAGCAAGATTGACCGCGTCGTACGTGTATTGGAGTCACGATGACTACCCGAGACATTCTGGAAGCTGGGAGACAAGCGAGAAGAGCCTTCTCTGTGGACCTGGCCCATCGGCAAGTGTCAAAAAAGTTGACGGTCAGGTGGGCTGCCATATTGGGATATCGTGACCCCTGCTGGCCTCCAGGCTACCCGTCTGGGCTCTGCGAGCGGGCGGGGCGTCCACTTTCGGCCTCGAGGCGCACCCAAAGCATCGTTCTCGGTGCGCCAGGGGCTCGTACAATGGACAGCTGTAGGCTGTATCACTGTGATGAGGACGAGCACAGCGGTGGGCAGTTGTCAGCCGACCGTGGTGACGTGTGTGAACCGTCTGATAACGACGATGAAACGCGTGCTGGGCGGCTGAATCGTTTCCTCGGGCCAGTCCCCTGGATCGGCCGTGGATGTGGCCAGTAACGCGGCGGGACGACCCTCCCTCAGGCCCCGAACAGAACCCCCTGCAATCATTCTGTCCCCGAATTCATTTGGACCGAAAGGTGGAGAGCGACGGTAGATGCAGCGGCAAAACGGACATGATGGTCGTGCGATGGGCCGAATGGACTGGTGATGCTGCTGCTGCTGGGGAGAAGATGGCGAGGGCTCAGACAGCGCTGCTAAGAAGACCGTCGGTAGGAGGGACGCGCGCCCTTGAAGCCACGATCTGGTGGTGCGCTCGGGCTGCAATTGTCGGTGATTGCATATCGAATGCGCCGTCTTGGCCGCCTGTCTTGCCTTGAGATGAGCCTTCGTGGTGTCTCGGGTCTGCCTCAGCCGACACCGATCCAGCGCCCGATCGAAATGATATGATTATTCTGTGAAGGAGTCGAGGCTGGGCGGCAAAGAATCTCAAGTGATGGACCTGCTCTCTTTGCTGAATTGACAAACCATAAGGTAGTCCAATGAACAAGGCATTGAGTGCCCGAAGACTTCGCTGTCTGGCCACGGGTGGGAAGAAAAGACGGTGGAAGGATGGATGGAGCCCTTCCAAGGTTGGGCCTTGGGAGCTCCAAGCCGGCGAGGAACGTGCCCGTGGGGGAAGCCTTGCCCCGAAATGGACAAGAGCGGCTCCTCCTTTCAGGCACAAGAATCTCTCAGCCAGTCAGATGTCTTGTGCAGGAGGTCCGTGTTCCACAGATGACCCTTCCTTTCCTAACGGGCGCCCCGCTGAGGTCTGCCCTGTGTGAGTAACCCCCCTCCCCCTCTGGAAATTGTTCCGTAGAGGCTGCAACCACAGGCCATCTCTCCCCCTGGCAGCCAGTCTCTGTACCTGCCTCAGCGCTGTCGGCAGGTGATTTGGCTCTGCCGATGCCTTCGCATAACCACCCGCTCCCCCTGGTTCCTGCACAGGGCTCCGGTATCCTGGGTCAGGTCCAACAGGAAAGAGCAGCGGCCTGTCTTGCCTGTCCTGTCTGTCGCGTCTCCCTCCTCTCCTGTCCCTCCCCTCCCCCTTTCTCTGCGCGCGCGCGCTCTCGACACTCCCGTCTTTCATCGTCGTGCCCATCCATTCCATTTCTGCCCCTTTCACCGTTTGGCCCGCACCCCCATCGGCCGCAGACAACCATCTCCAGACACCCTGGTCGTACAAGCCCACCTTCCAGGAGTCCGTGTGTTCCTTGTCCCTCCACTCCTCTTCTTCCCGCCGTCCTCTCTCCCGAACTTATTGAAACATTCTCCCCCTCTTCGACGGCGGCCCTTCTGCGCATCGTGCTTTTTCGTCTCCCAATCTGCTTCGTTCCAGCGACCGCCTCTTCCGACCGATATCCTACCCCGGTCACACGTCTATGATACCTCGCCCTCGAGCCTTGTCATCGCCGACCTTTTAGTTGCTTTTTCCTGGTGCCCGATAGCTGCCAGTAGGGCGCCTTGACACGTCAACTCATCTCACGATCGACCCTATCAGCAGCCATACTCGCGCTCGAACGGACGGCCAGACCCCCCCGGAACCAAGTCAGCGCCTTGATACCCCCTTCGCCTTCGACAGCAGCTCGATAAGCGGTCACCCAGAGTCACGGGTATCCAGTAACAGCGTACGAAGTGCCATTTCGACGATCCCAAGGCCTTTCCTGATCGAGCGGCACAGACACTCGACGTACAAGGAGAACGCCCCGAAACCAAACGCCCCGCGGCTACGTCGTGTAACATTGTCAATCTGTGTTCCAAGCCACAGACCAAGCCAATCCAACATCAGGCCATCAATCGAGCCCAATCGACATAGAAACGAGCGACAGACAGCATCCGACTTGAACAGCCCAAAACGCCGGAAAGCCTGCATCGGCCCCTACATCTAGGCTCGCAGCAAGCAGCTGTGTCTACAGAGGGGCTCATCCAGGCCGCCAGCCCGCTCGCACATTCACGTGCCATTGCCAGACGTCAGCCATCATGTCCGTGATGTTGCAAGCTCCATCTCGCGCCTCCACTGCATCCTCTTCCTCCATCCAGCCTCTCTCTCGGCAGAACACCATGTCTTCCTACGATGGCTCGCGGTCTGCCCGCCAGTCCAAACGGTACTCCATGTCCGCGCTGTACATGTCCATGTCAGCCAACGACGGAGAGCTCGAGATTGAAGATGACCTGGCCAAAGGTACTGCCACCCTCTTGCATCCTCTTGTCCTGCGCCTCGCCGCTAACACATCTGAATTACAGCCCAGAAAGTCTTGCGAGAATTGAAGTCCAAGATCTCCTCACAGTCAAAGAAGAACTTCGTCTTGGAGAAGGATGTGCGATACCTTGATTCTCGCATTGCGCTTTTGATCCAAAACCGTATGGCCCTGGAGGAACAGAACGAAGTCGCAAGTCATCTCGAAGACGCCACAGATATGCAGGAAGGCGCCTTTCCCAACGACGACAAGACCCAGAAGTATGGAAACCTCATGTTCCTGCTTCAGTCAGAACCTCGGCATATCGCCCATCTTTGCCGTCTCGTCTCCATGGCGGAAATTGATTCGCTCCTCCAGACCGTCATGTTTACGATCTACGGAAATCAGTATGAGAGTCGCGAGGAGCATCTGCTTCTCACCATGTTCCAGGTATGCCGCAAGCCCCGCAATGTAGATTCGCAAACTGACTGGGTTGCAGTCTGTCTTGACTTTCCAGTTCGACAACACACCCGAATATTCCTCACTTTTGCGCGCCAACACTCCTGTCTCGCGCATGATGACAACCTACACACGCCGCGGACCGGGCCAGAGCTTCCTCAAGTCCGTTCTTGCCGACAGGATTAACAGTCTGATCGAGTTGAAGGACCTTGATCTCGAGATCAACCCGCTGAAGGTTTACGAACGCATGTGCGAACAGATCGAGGAGGATACCGGCAGCCTGCCTGCATCTCTGCCAAAGGGCATCACTGCTGAGCAGGCGGCAGAGAACCCGCAGGTACAGGCCATTATCGAGCCGCGCCTGACGATGCTTACCGACCTGGCCAATGGCTTCCTGACGACCATCATTGACGGCCTGGACGAGGCGCCGTACGGCATTCGCTGGATTTGCAAGCAGATCCGAAGCTTGACGAAGCGCAAGTACCCTGACGCCAACGACCAGGTCGTGTGCACCCTCATCGGCGGATTCTTCTTCCTACGCTTCATTAACCCGGCCATCGTCACCCCCAAATCATATATGCTCATCGACGGCCAACCCGCTGAGCGACCAAGGCGCACCCTCACCTACATTGCCAAGATGCTTCAGAACCTGGCCAACAAGCCTTCGTATGCCAAGGAGCCCTACATGGCGAAGCTGCAGCCTTTCGTTCAGCTCAACAAGGATCGGGTCAACAAGTTCATGCTTGACCTCTGCGAGGTACAGGACTTCTATGAAAGCCTGGAGATGGACAACTACGTCGCCTTGTCAAAGAAGGATCTCGAGCTGTCCATCACATTGAACGAGGTGTATGCCATGCATTCGCTCATCGAGAAGCATCACGACGAGCTCTGCAAAGATGTCAACTCCCACTTGGCCATCATCATGTCCGAGTTGTCGTCGGCACCAGCTCAGGTCCCACGCAAGGAAAACAGGGTCATCAACCTGCCCCTGTTTAGTCGCTGGGAGACGGCTGTGGATGACCTCACGGCCCTCACAGCCGCGCTCGATATTACGCAAGAGGAGGTGTTCTTTATGGAAGCCAAATCCATCTTCGTGCAGATCATGCGGTCCATTCCTTCCAACAGCAGCGTCTCGCGGCGGCCTTTCCGCCTCGAGAGAATTGCTGACGCGGCAGCTACCAGCCGGAACGATGCTGTCATGGTTCGAAAGGGCATCCGAGCCATGGAGCTTCTTTCCCAGCTCCAGGAGCTGAAGGTCATCGATAAGAGCGATCATTTCAGCCTGCTCCGCGACGAGGTTGAGCAGGAATTGCAACATCTAGGCTCGCTGAAGGAGGCCGTCATCCGCGAGACATCCAAGCTCGATGAGGTCTTCAAGACGATCCGGGATCATAACACGTATCTGGTCGGCCAGCTCGAGACCTACAAGAGCTATCTTCACAACGTCCGCTCGCAGAGCGAGGGAACCAAGCGAAAGCAACAGAAACAGCAGGTCTTGGGCCCCTACAAATTCACCCACCAGCAGCTGGAGAAGGAGGGCGTTATTCAGAAGAGCAACGTCCCAGACAACAGGAGGGCAAACATCTACTTCAACTTCACAAGCCCGCTGCCGGGCACCTTCGTCATCTCCCTCCACTACAAGGGTGAGCATTGTTTGACCGGAAAGACTGCATGACATATACTGACCAAGTTTTAGGACGCAACCGGGGACTGCTAGAGCTTGATCTCAAGCTTGACGACCTTCTCGAAATGCAAAAGGACGGACAGGAAGATCTCGACCTCGAATACGTCCAGTTCAACGTACCCAAGGTGCTGGCGCTCTTGAACAAACGTTTCGCGAGGAAGAAGGGGTGGTAAATGCCACCTACGACTCTCGACTGTACCATTTGCATCCAAGATACCCAACACTAAGGCGTTTCGGGCGTCCATTCATGATACCACCGGCAGCCCGCAACCCAACCACCATCACACGCCTCCCCACATCGTCTTTGTCGCATCAAGTCGACCCCTTTGTTTTCTTTCGTAGAACGTCGGAACCGCATCTGCTTGGATTGGGACTTGCACGGTGCGACCAATGCCATCCATCAAAACCAACGGTCAGCGCGTGTTCTTTTGTTGGTGCTTGTCTTGGCGGCGGTTGCGTTTCGATGTTCGGTTTTTCTTGGCTGCTTCTTTACTATCATATAACATGAACCGTGTATACTCTAATCTGTGCTTTTTCGATGGGAAACAAGCATGCAAGGAAGATGATGCGGATGGACGAGAAGTGTGCTCGAGACATCATGGAAGGACGATGGGTATGCAGGGAGGAAACCTGACGACGGATGGGCTGGACCTTGAAGCGTATCGGCGCGCGGTATTATCAGGAAGCACGGATCTAGGGACGTTGATGACTTTTTCTTGTTAGTTTCCTACCTACTGAAGGCTGTTGCACGATGCACGAAAAAGCCTACCATTATAATCTTCTCGTCATTCGAGGAACGTATACATCACAAGACGAGACAGTCGTGTTCGGGACAGTCGTGTTCGGGACGTGTCAGAGTAGCTCTTGATATACGTGTGATTAATCTGTCTGTGACCTGCCTACGCACACGCGCTATCTCCATGGGGATCGAGTATCACCCTTGCTCATGCAACATTTCTGCCTCCCAACGCCGTTCAAAATCCCAAACGAGACACTTCTCGCGCGCGATAGTAGTACATTTACGCTGCTGCCTCCACCGGACAGGCGGATTTACCACCTCTTCCTTGACCGCCTGCCGGACCGCCTGCGACGTGGTACGGAGGTTCCTCGGTCCTAGTACTGGTACTGTCCGTACTGCTGGGGAGGCTGTCCGTAGCCCTGTTGCTGTTGTTGCTGCTGGGGCTGGGGCGCCCAGCCCGGAGGCGGACCGGCCTCGAAGCCTGATGGTGTGCCGGCCGGGGGCCACTGGGCCGGCTGCTGCTGCTGCTGTTGCTGGGGGTACGGGTCGAACGTGGCGCCCGACTCGGGGCGGAGCGGGGAGTTGCGGTAGCCGGAGGAGGATGCGACGCGGCGGCCGGCGGCGCCGTCGAAGGGGCTCAGGGGCCGGGGCTTAGGCGACTCCCGGGACGGGGGGTAGGCGCCGTAGCTGCCGCCCTGGTAGTCGCCGCCCGAGGGCTGGCGAGCGTGGCCTGGGGCGGAGGCCGAGGGGGCGCGGGCGGCGGCGGCCTGGGCGTTTTCGCGGGCGCGCCAGGCGTGGAAGTCGGGGACGGGGGTCGACTGGATGAGGGAGACGAGGTTGGCGGGGTTGAAGCGCTGCGCATTGTATGCGTGAGGTGGGGGCAGGATGCCCAGGAGGAAGGTGATGTCGCGGGAGAGGGGGGTGACGTTGTTGCGGCGTTGCTGGTCCATGCGGCGGCCGGCCGCGCCCTTGAGGGGAGACTCTCCGCGGGCGAGCTTGCGAGGGCGGTTGAAGTCGTCACTGTCGTCGCCGGGGTGGGCGCGCTTCGGTGAATCGGTGGTTCCGAGGTAAAGGGGTGCCGGACTGGCGGTTGCTCGAAGCGCCGCTACCGGGGGCGGCGCGATGGGCAACGGGCTGCTGCGGACGGAGGTAGGCTGCTCAATGGAGGCCATGACCTTGGGCCGCAGCTGTACTGATGGGGAGATGAGAGGCCTGTAGGCGACCGGGTCGAATGAATCGGTAGAGTAACGATTCGAGAAGTGTGACAGTTTCGGGTCCTCCGGCCAGAGCTCCCCCATTCTCTTCTCGAGCGCGGCGATGGATGAGAGCTCGCCGTATTGCGACTCGTACTTGTGGAAGTACTTGTACAGAGCCTTGGACTTCTGCTTCTTCTCCGGGTTCTGGGTGAGTCGGTTGACGCACGTCTCAAAGGCGACCCGAGCGTCTGTGGAGAGTTAGCAATGTCCAAGGGAACGACAGGGAAATGGCTTACTTGTGCTGTCATCCTTGGAGTGCAGGAACTTGATGTATTCCAGCATGAAGAAGTCGTCTTCCGGATACAGCTTGGCACCTCTGTCAAAGATCTTGGTACCAGCTATGTCCTTGTAAACGTGGTGCTCGATGAGGGCGATGGCGACGTAGATCTCCGAGGTCAGTTGCCCGCGCGCTCGTGCCTCGATGAACACCTTTCGAAGGCCTGAGTTTTGGTTGCCCTTGCCGACGACGCGACGGATCGATCGACATAAAGCCGTCCACACAAATGTGATGGTGCGCTTGAGGAGCTCGACTTGAGACACAAAGCCCTGTTTGACAGCTGCGATCATCTCTTCGCCCCGAGTCTTTCGGGGTGCTTGCTCGTCCATGTCGTCGTCGTCATTTCTGTCTTCCGACCGTCGGTCGGCCGAATCCATCGTCGCGGCTATTTTCTCGGCCTCGGCCACCTCCTTCTTCTCCCGTTCCTTGAGCTTCAGGATCATGGTGTACAAGGTGTCGAGGACGCGGTCGTACGGTTGTCGAACGGCTGCCCCGCGGGCCTCCTTGCTCTCGTCGGTATCGCCGGCAGGGTGTGTCAGCTCGATCCGGTCACCATGCTTGAGCGCCAGCAGAACACTCTCGGGGTTAGCCTCGATGCCATCCGTCAAGAACTTGAGGCCGATATCAGTGCCGTTTTTGACCACGTTGTTGGAGAAACACCACTCAGCAGCATCGACCCACAGCTCAGGCCAGAAGCGCAAGGCCATGACAGCCTGCTTATAGGCGTAGAGAATGCGCCCTTTGTATGCCTCGGGTTCTTCATCCTTAAGAACGAGCGGGTCTTCCTTTTCCCAGGCGATCCACTCCTTCCATAGTTCAACCTGCTCCTTCAACTCCGTATCTCCTGCGAAACCGGGCATGGGCGGAAGACGGGGAAGAGAGGTTCTGTTGAGTTTGGCCAGCTTCCGATCCATCTGAAGGCTCGCAGACTTGGCGGTCATGTAGCCGGGAGACCGTTTCTGGATAAATTGGCGGCCCTGGCTGGTGTTAGAAATTGCCCCTCGAGAAGAAACAAACACTCGACCTACCGTTGCCTTGTTAAGACCAAGCTCGAACTGGTCGTAGTCTTTCCAAAGCTCTGTGACAGTAGTCATGGGAACTGCGATGGCGCGATGGTAGGCCTTGCGGAGCTGATCCATCTTCTGCTGATCTTGCCAGCCAGCTCCCCCTACCTGTCCGGGGCCGCTCTTGATGAATTGAATCCAGTCCTTCCACAGCTGGCCCGATTCGCGGTCCATGCCAACATTGTCCATGACAAACTCGTACGACTGGCTGATGACCTGGCGCGCCTGGCCATTCGGATCACTGTTGAGATCGTTCCTTCTGCGGATGTAGTTGATGTACGTGGTCCAGAGTTCGACATCGGCAACGTTCAATAGCGACTTCTGGAAGATGGTCTCGGCAGCCGTGGTGTTCATGCTGTCGAGCTCGAGTTTGATCCACTCCACCCATATAGAAGCCTAAAGAGTCAGTATGATCATCCGTCTGGGGTGTTTGGAAAGACGTACCGCCTGCGGGAAGTGATCGAGGAACCTCTGATAGACCTGTCGCAGTTGGTCTAGCTGATTGAGACGACGATACTCCGCCATAAGCCCGAGCCACGAGTCCATCTCGCCGCGGGGATCCTCCTTGACGCGTTCTTCTAGCGAAGATGCTAGGTCTGTGGCAGGCGCCGCAACGCTTGCGGTCAGTCCTGTAGGGGCTGGAGGGGGGGCAACTGCTGCTTCGTTCACGGGAGTGGCAGATGCGCCGACTCGCGCTTGAACTGGCGGCGACACATTGGGATGATGGGTTGGGACGGCCTTCACGGCCTGGTCCTGCTGGGGCACGGGGGCTGGGACAGGTGCGTCGTCCTCGTCGTCAGAGTCTCCCACTAGGAAACCTCCGGACTTCTTGGGCTTCGCGGGCTTGGAAGAGGCATTGGCACTCGCAGCTGGGGCTGGTGCTGTTGTTGGCTCCGGTGCCTGGACAGCAGGAGTGACCGATACAGACTCGGGGTCATACTCGGGATCATATTCAGCCTCTCCGCCATCTTCTGAGCCGTCGGCCTCTTCCTGGTCCTCGGCGTCTTCGTCTTCATCGCCATCCTCATCCTCCTCGTCTTCCTCACCTTCCCCGTCCTCTCCATTTTGTTCCAATTGCTGCTGGTTTTCCTGTTGGTCACCTTGGGACGCTTGGTCATGCGAGAAGTCAGGGTTTTGTAGTTCTTGGTCGCTATGCTGAATCTCATTTGCAGCCTCAAATCCATCCACTCTCGCCTCTCCCCAGGCCGCACCCTCGTATCGCTCTCCGTTCTCGGGGTTCTCAGAAGCCATGACGGGTCGCGCACGATGTGGCGAAGAGAAGGAGCGTAAGGTCTCGGAAACGAGCGCGTGCGCAGATCAGTCGCGGGATCTTTTGGATCGAGATTGTCGGTGATGCGAGCTTGTCGCAGGGCTGTCGATGCTCAGGCGCGGAAGGTGACAGATGCGTGAGCGATGAAATGGGCGGTAGGGGGGAAACTAGGTAAAGGATGCAGAAGAAATAAAGACCGATAGTTGAGCCCCCGGTATGATTCCGTCGATGTTGCCGAATGTTGGACAAGGAAACCTGGGCTGAACTGACAAAGGGCGTCGCAAAAAGTTGACGGAGGCTGGGCCAGAAGCTTGAAGAAGAAGCAGCACCGGTGCAGGCAAGCTTTGGGCGCTGGGGCCACTTGCCTCTGCTCCACAACTCACTTCAGTCACTTGACAGGGCAGAACTTCGGCACTTGCAAGGTGACTCAGCTATGCTCGATCAGGCTAGTCCCAGCGCAACCACTCAACGCGAAATTCGCGGTCGGGGCAGGCGCGTCCCGTCCGAATCAATTGCGATGGCAACGGCGGGTATGGTCCCTTGCTTCCAATCTCAATCTCAGCTCCAGGTATCTCGTCGACCACTTTTGCCCTTCTACTGCCCGACCCTCTCTCCACTGCCTCTTCTCCCAAACAACAACATCCACCAAACACATATCCCGAACACTGCATCTCTGCTGTTCCTCTCTGGTCTTCCTTGGGCATTTCCATCTCCATCATTGCATCCCTGCATCGCGAAGCCTTGATACCCCTCATCACACTACTTGATTGTCGTTTCCAACACGTTTTCAAACCCACCCATATCACAACCATCATGTCGGTCGTCTCGCTCCTGGGCGTGCAGGTCACGAACAACCCTGCCAAGTTCACCGACAAGTATGTCTTCGAGATTACTTTCGAGTGTCTCGAGCAGCTCGAGAAAGGTTGGGCGACCCCGCGCCGCGTCTAGGCATCCTGGACTGACCCGCAACATAGATCTCGAGTGGAAGCTGACTTATGTCGGATCCGCGACCAGGTAAGCAACATCACCGCTGCCCGTCTACGATGACAATACCCTAACGTATCGCAGCGACCAGTATGACCAAGAACTCGACTCACTTCTCGTCGGCCCTGTTCCTGTCGGTGTCAACAAGTTTGTTTTCGAAGCCGACGCGCCCAACACCTCCAGGATTCCTGACGCCGACATCATTGGTGTCACCGTGGTCCTCCTGACCTGCTCCTACGACGGACGCGAGTTCGTGCGTGTCGGCTACTATGTCAACAATGAATACGACTCGGAGGAGCTCAACGCCGAGCCCCCAGCCAAGCCCATCATCGAGCGGGTGCGCCGCAACATTCTGTCCGAGAAGCCACGTGTGACGCGCTTCGCGATCAAGTGGTATGCGCCTCCTTTTGCCCGTTCTCTAGGCAACACAAGCTAACATGGTCACGTGCAGGGATAACGAGGCTTCGGCGCCTGCCGAGTTCCCCCCCGAGCAGCCCGAGGCCGACCTGGTCGCCGACGAGGAGGAATACGGTGCCGAGGAACGAGAGCAGGAGGAAGCAGAGGAAGCCGAACAGGCCAAGGCCGACGTCGATGGTAAGGCCAACGGCGAAAAGAAGGCTACAAACGGCGAAGACGCCGAGATGGGCGGCACCGACAATGGCGAGAACGGTGACAAGAAGGCTACTGCCGACGCTGACGAGGACGAGCTGTCTGACGACGGCAGCGTCGATATTGAGGGGGAGAGCGAAGATGAGCTTGAAGAGGAGGAGGAGCTGGTCGACGGCGAGGCCATGGACGAGGACGCCATGGAAGTCGACAACAAGCCCGCCGGTGCCACCCAGGCCAAGCCTGTCGAAGTGAAGACGCACTAGGAGTCACCCTCTCGCATCCTTGCCCTGACAGCTTAGCTCGGGACCGGGTGCCCTTGAAGTGGCCGAACCGGAATTATGCTTCTGAGCTGGGGCGGGAATGCCAAATTGAGATGAGAGAAGACGTTATGGTAATGATATGGATGACACGGGGCTGGGTAGGCGAGCCCGATGCTAGACTTTTGCTGTTTATCATACCTATTGAGTTTACTTCTGTGGCCAAGGTCGACTGAGCGTAGATGCAATGTGCCGTTGCATCTGTGTCTGGGGTCTAACAGACCTTGGCGCGAGGCCTCCCAGGTGTGAAGCTCGACACATCAAGACTTGCTTGCGAGGTGCTAAGTAGCAGGGCAAGCGGCAGTGCAGTGCGCGACGATGCATCCTTGGCCACGTCGACTCTCAGGTCCGACCAGTTGGTGGCATGCCAATCTCGAGACATGCGTGCCAAGGCTCCAACGGCGTGGCTGAGACCTGTTTGTTTTCCCGTCTCAGATTCATAAAAGATGACTGACTGTACACTAGGCTATGCTGCGGACCGACATGGGGAAAGGAAATGGGACAAGCTTCCGGGCAGCTGCTCAGCCACCGGACCCGAACGGATGAGGTCGGTTCGGTAGGCTGGCAGGGAGCAGATGGCTGGCCCGGGGTCCATGCATGAAGCTATTGCAGTGCAGGGTGGTACTGGTCTCCGATTGGTCCCTGGTCTTGACGTTCGCGATGCTGCCGGCTTACAACCGACGGCATCTTGTCACAAACAGGCAGCATGACGAGAAGCCCAGGTTGGCTGTTTCTGGCCATCTGATGGCACCCTCCGAAAGAGAGGGATCTTGCTATGAGGCGTCACCGCTGGTCTGTTGCGCTTGGCGCTGTCGAGTTGACTTGCATGTACTGCCTCCCCTCAGCTTGTTGTTGTTCATATGCCGCAGGGTAAGATGCCAGATTCAGATCGAGCATAATTCAACCGCAGCACGGGCAAAACCGCATTTTAAAGCCTGAATATCAACCTGAACTTCAGTCCGACGCTCTGCCCGAAAATCTGCCCAAACCTCTGGCACCCTTTGTTCCACCTGGGCCAGCGGGGTCTAGGACGAAGAGCAGTGCCCAGAAACGCAAGTGCCATATCTTATACCTATCGCTGTTATTGTTGGATGGGGTGAATCTGATATGTTCATGCTTGGGCAGTTCTCGACTACTTTACCTGGACACGTATGCAAATTCCCATCTCCTGTGGCGAATCATCCCAAGGACACCTCGCATGCGTGGACCATCTTGAGGATAACCTCACGAGGAACATAGCCATGGATGGATGACAATCATGACCCAAGAACGAGATCCTCAGTCTTCTCTGTCAGAACACAATGACGCGATATGTATCATCAGACGAGTGATTATTTTGATGATCTAGAGGACTGATTACCAGGCGGGTCATAGGTACACCGTAAATCCAACGGTGTGTACTGTATCCCTCAACGTGTTCAAGCAGATAGATGTATTGCCGAGGCGTGCGAGCTGCATGTGCCATGTTCGGATATCTTCCTCATAGGCTGAGTGAGTTGCCCAGGGAAACTCTTGGTGTAAATTTGATATCTCGAGTTTCTTCGGCAGGTCGAGGTCGATGACTGCTGCGACATGATCAATATCAGTTTGATGTATGACCATTCGCAATTTTAACAAGCAGACCCGCCCGAATCCTCTGATCTTAAGCCAGTCAGGGTGAAGACATCGGGTCTTGTTAGATGATTGTTTCTTAGAGTGCATGTATCGCGCAGTCGCCTTGATATCAGCCGTGAACCGTCTCTTCACCATGCTTGCTCTTCTCGAAGCAGACCCTTGGTCCAGCCATAGGCCAGGTAGGTTTCGGTACTCACAGAATTATGCCGTCCCCTCGCACATTGCCGGAGAGGGAGGAGATACTCGCGAGTCACGACAACCCACGAGAAAGGATTTAAAGCACTTAGGACAGGAAAGCGCCCTTCCTATCTTTCGAGATCTTGCAAGTGCTTGAAAGAAATCCAGCTCATGCCTCAGTTCCTGTTTCTGTTGTTTATCTAGCAAGAAGGTGAATCAGAAGTAAGCGGGCTCTTTCCATCTTTCGTAGCAGCAGATGGAAGGACCACCACCCATTCCTCCTTCCCATCTTGCAACTATCGTGACTCCTGACTTCCAAAATTCCTATAAATACCCTCCCATCTCAACCTCTCCAGACCTTTTTCTTCTTACTCTTCACCACCTCGATAACTCACCACCGGCCTTCTGCAACTTTCAAAAGCCCAACCAACCTCTACACCTCTCCAACCCTGAATCCCTGAGACCTCTATTCCTCAGGTATCCAAGCAACCCTTCCTCCTTCTTCTTCACCACATTCCATCCTAATCAACCACCACCAACCTCCATCAACGAAGGTACGCTCTTCTTTGCCACCTCCAGATACCAGCCCTCTCTTTTACTGAGTCCTCCCTCCACCACTCCTACCAAGTCACCAAAATCCATCTAAACCACGATTCAACTTGGACACTTTCCTTCCCATTCATCGGGTACTGACAAGTTGTAGCTTTGAGCCTTCAACAAGATCAACATGAGCAACAACCAGCAAACCGGCGGCTCCCGCTCAGGCTCCCGTTCGGGTTCCCGATCAGGTTCTCGATCGAACTCGCCGGCTCCTGGTGGCCCAGCCAAGACGCCTTTCCCTCCCAGCATGGGTTACGACCCTGCTCGCGATGACCAGTCCAAGGGCAACAAAAACTTGGACCTGCCCGCTGAGGCTTACGCTACCAAAGAGCGCATGGCAGTCAGTCACTTTCCTTTCCTTCCTGATTCTTCCGCTGACACCATGCAATGTAGCATGCCGGTTTTACTGGCTTCGCTAGGCGCCCCGGATTCAACACGACTGGCACCAATGTCAATCTCGAGATCAACCAATTCCGGGCCAAAGCATTCAATGCCAACACCACAATTTACCAGTTCGACGTTACCGTGTCCCCTGATACTCAACGTATCGGCATCTATCGTGCCTGCTGGGAGCATCCTGATCTTCTCAAGAGGCTCTCAAAGTACAAGGGCCTGTTCATCAATGACGGCCGCAATCTTGCCTGGTAGATTTCCCTCAAGCTCCAGCCTCGCCCCTTCCACTGACAATCATTCTAGGTCCAACTGCCCCATCGATCGCGGCGAGGAGCGTATTGAGCTCGACCTCAACCATGACCTGCCTCCACTCCAAAAGGGCAAGCGTGAGCCCAAGATCAAAAAATTCACCCTTCGCCAGACAACCCAGATTGATCTCTCAATCATCAACGCCTATTTGACTGGGCAGACCGACTTTAACACCAAAGTTCTCGAAGCCCTCAACTTCCTGGACCATGCCATCCGCCAAGGCCCTTCGGAGCGGCTGATCGCGATCCGTCGCAACTTCTATCCCAAGGTCCCCGGGAAGGACTCTGTTTACCCACTCAACAACATCCTCGAATGCGTGAAGGGTGTATACGCATCGGTGCGTCTCAATCAGCTGGTCACAAACGGCTTTGGCCTAGGTCTCAACATCGACGTGGCCAATACTGCATTCTATGTTGGCGGTCAAGGCCTACCCGCCTTCATCAAGCAATTCCTGTGGATGAACGACCCGCGTCTTCGCAACAAGAGCATGAACGACCTAGCCGAGATGGCGCGCCCGGTCAAAGGCAAGGAGCCCGGCAAATGGGAGAAATCGGAGGTTTTCAAGATCCTGATGCGTCTCAAGCGTCTCAAGTTCTCGGTGACGCATCGTGGCAAAGAGCAAAACCCACGTCCTTACACCCTTGTCGGTTTTGAATTCCATGATCGCTGGGGTGCCCAGGGTGGAGTCCCCAAGAACGTCAGCCTAGAGGATCACGACACTGGCAAGCCGATGAAGATCTATGACTTCTATAAACAGAAGTACAATTACACGATCCAGGAAGAGAAATGGCCACTGGTTCTGACTGAGCGAGCTGGAAAGTTTCCCATCGACGCTTGCAAGGTCGAAAGGATGCAGAAATATCCATTCAAGCTGGATGCTGACGCTACTTCGGCAATGATCAAGGCTGCTGTCACGCGCCCGCCTCAGCGCCACGCGAACATCATGTCTGCGAGAGCTCTTCTGAACCTCGAAAATGACAAGTATCTCCAGGGATTTGGTCTTGACTTTGAACGCCAGATGGTCAAGACAACTGGCAAGCTGCTTCCACCTCCTAGGGTCCAATTTGCCAACGGTTTCGCGGATCCGAAGCTGAGCGGTCGCTGGGACCTCAAGGGCAAGAAGTTTTGGAAGCCCAGCAAAATCGACCTAAAGAATTGGGGAATTCTCATCCTGGACAACTCATGCCAGACACCTCAAGCGCGAGCCTTTGTCAATGCTTTCCAGCAGACTTTCAAGCAGCACGGTTGCCCAGTTACTGGAGAGCCCATCGTCATCGACAGCGAGCGCAATAACTACAACATCCGGCAGGCTGTTGTGAACACCATCATGAAGTTCCGTCAGAAGAATATGCCCTGCCAGATGCTCTTCTGTGTTGTCCGCCGACAGGATATCCAGATGTACGAGCGCATCAAAGCAGCAGCTGAGTGTGAGCATGCTGTTCTCACGCAAGTGGTGCTGTCTAAGCACGTCGACAAGTGCCAGGGCCAGTACCTGTCCAACGTTGCCATGAAGGTGAACTCTAAGCTCGGTGGCCAAACCTGTCGTGTGCCTCACCCAACTTCAAAGGCTGCCGGTGCCCCAGCCTTCTTCAAGGAGCCCACCATGATCATCGGAGCCGACGTGACCCATCCGCCCCCTGGAGACCATGAGTGTCTTCTATCTTCGATCTGTGCCTTGACCATGTCTATGGACAAGGATGCAGCTCGATACGCTGCGATGGTCGAGTCAAACGGATATCGTGTTGAGTTGGTCACCGAAGAGAACATCCACAAGTTCCTCGACAAGTACCAGCCCCTCTGGAGCACCGAAACGGGCGCTCAGCAGCCAGCCACTATCTACTACTTCCGTGACGGCCTGGCCGAGGGTCAGTTTGCATCCATGCTGGAGGTCGAAATCGCAGCTGTCAAATCCTGGTACCGCAAGAGGAACATGAAGATGCCAAAGATCACGGCCATCGTGGCTACCAAACGTCATCACATTCGATTCTTCCCCGCCCCCGGTCATGGAGACAAGAACAGCAACCCGAACCCAGGTACTCTGCTGGAGAACGTGGTGTGCCATCCCTTCCAGTGGGACTTCTACCTTTCTTCTCACAGCGCTATCCAGGGCACTGCTCGTCCTGTCCACTATCACGTTCTGCTGGACGAAAATAACTGCACCCCTGCGGCCCTGCAGGCCATGATATATGGCCAGTGCTACCAGTATGCGCGCAGTACAACTCCGGTCTCCCTTCACCCGGCGATCTACTACGCCGACATTGCTGCTGCTCGTGGCCGTAGCCACGAGAACCCTAGAACTCTGAGGCTGAACCCCAAGTTCGACAAGGGCCAGCAATCTACGACGGGCTCGTTCGACCAGCGCAAAGAAGCCGCTCCTCCCCTTCTTCCCATGGGCGATGAGACGTCCTTTGGTCCGGCTAAGGACCTGTGCAACCGCACCATGTGGTTCATTTGAGAAATCGAGTCTGCTTCACTGATGGATGATCGGAGAGAACAAGTGCCAGAACTTGTGATGCAACCGGACAGGGCCGGGACTTCTGCACATGGACGGAAGATTCTGAAGCCGCTTACTTATATCAAGGAACATGGGAGCAGTAGATGCGGTGGGGCTGACACTACTTACCTTCTGAGATAGTCCCCAGGTATTCACATGAAATGAATGAATTTCAGCCAGGCTGATGCCAGAGTCGATTGACTGGTGATGTGCTTAAAAACGGACTGATAAATCGAACAGATACCAGCCCGAGGAGACGGGCAAAAAGGTGAGTTTGCAAGGAAGAGATCCCCCAAGTTGAGCGAAGTACTGACACGAAGGTCTCGAAATGGCGTTAGGAGCGAAGCACATCGGACAGCTTTCGACTTACTGGTTGGAGGCATCAGCATCATGCATGGTCATACCGAAACCCCCAATCAGTTTTACACTGCCTGCCTCGGGCGTTGATTGCGAGATGGCTGGAGGCCTCGAAAGTCCGAACCACATCTTCAGACTCGTTCGAAGATGGTCATCTTGAGGGAGCAAGATGAGACATTGAGCCAAAACCCCGAAAGAGCCTGTCCACGTTGAAGCCGTCGAGAAAATCGTGGCAGCGGCCCGACACGCCGTAACGCGAGCAGGAGGAGGCTCAGACGTCACATCGCAACAAGACAAGAACGACAAGGACAAGGTTTGCGGGGGAGGGCAACCTAGGTTGGCTCGGCCACGATCAACGCTCGTGTCGTGCGCGCGGTGAATTTCCGGATTGGTGGGCCATCGCTTGCAGCATCACCTTTAACCGGAGGCTGGAGCCGCGTGGCTCTGCGAGATGCGCCGAAGCTTTCGTGGAGGTGGTGGAGATAGATTCAAGCCCGACGAGGCTGAGTCGCGGGGAGCCGCACGCGGCGACAGGGGTCGGGAATGACCGGACGGGGGAGCTGTGTTATTGAACGGGGCCTGGCCCCGAGGGTCGGCGGCAGGGACCTGCCGTATGAAGACATATTGAGCAGACTGCGCCAACATGGGGAGAGGGGATGACGAAGGCAGGGTGTGGTCGAGGGATGAAAGAATGGGAAGATATATGTCGGTGAGTCGTCCCGTGACCATGCGCTCGGCGGGCGTCTCCACGGACGGTGAGCTGTGGGCGAATAGCGATGCCAGGGAGAAGGGGGCTGTGTGCGGGAGAACGGTGCCGGGGGCGCTGGGCACTCATGCAGGCATATCGACGAGGGAAACGGACGAGGGCTGCTACGGAGCCGGACGAGAAGGGGTCTGATTGGTCCCGGGCAGCTTGCCGAATGCTTTTGAGGCCCTCCACAGCCACTGGACGTGACGTGCAGGCACATCTGGGCGAGTCCCACCGTCGTGTGGTGCCGCAGTTGTTGTGACCGAATGCTCGATTGGGGATGCGATAACTGGCCGCTGTCCAGGTACGCGAAGATGGGATTCGATCTCATGAGAAGAATACTTGTTACATAAAGTGCGGCGGCCTCCCTCACGACGGCCCATTCCGATAACTCCGGTACCGTACCACCGCCGATCACTTCAGTCCAAGTCAGCCTCCGGTCGACGTAGACACCCACCCGACTCGGCTCCGATCCCCCACCATACCGCAGTTCTCCCCTAACCCACACCCGATCCCCCTGGGACTAGTGGCCTTCCAGAACCCTTCCATCCGCTACAGGGCTGTCCGTCATTCAGTGCATCTGCACAACATCCCTCTCGCCCGACCTACAGTCGTGATTGTCTAGATGATTCCTAGCACAATCTGAAAAACCGCATGCGGGGATAATCCCCGCGCTTTCATCGACTCGGTCCAAGAACCTCCAACGTCAGAAAACGGAGACGCGCCCGTTTGTCTTGTTCGAAAGTTCAAGGTGACCATCAGCCACCAGTCTGCGGACCCACTCTAGAGGCGGGTCCGGTAGGTTCAGAATTAAGAGGTACACTGAGAAGGCACCTTCCAACCGTCAACTGCCTACCTCTCAGCATCTCCCCAAAACCAACCCATATTTTCAAGAGTTCATTTCATCAGGATTTCATTAAAAGAGCATCTCTTTCTGATTTCTATTGAAGCGATTCAAGATCTCTTTGCTTTCGAACATCTCGCTCCCATCTATCACCCCTCCTACTACCTCCTCCCTCCTCGCTCCCAACGTACCCACAACCATCGCAAAAGTGGCGGGCTCCAGCGAGAACGCAGCCGAACGGTTCTATATGCAGGACTCGTGCGTCTGTGGGCTCCTCGGCGAACCCTGCCACTGCGACAACTTCGACAACATCATCACATCGGACGACGACGTCCGAGACGATATCCGCGACGACTATCCCTCCCCAGAGCTGCCCATCCTGGACACTTCCTTCCTCGACTGGGGCTACGTGGACGGAGGTGGCGGCGATCTTCGTGCCGCCTCGCCGGCCTTCAGCTTTGGTTCGGCATCCGGTTGGCCCCACACCGCGAGCATGGAGTCGCCGCTCGGAACGCCCTTGTTTGGGTCGGGGATGCTGAGCCCGAACCCGGGCCAGCAGCAATATCAGCAGCAATTTCAGGAGCCATTTCAACAGCAGCCTCATTACGTCCAGCAGCCCCATCAGCAGCAGCCTCATCACGTCCATCAGCCCCATCAACAACAGCATCATTACGTCCAGCAGCAGCTTCATTACGTCCCACAGCACCATCAGCACACCCAGCAGCACCACCAGTATGCTCAGCAGCAGCAGCAGCAGCAGCCGAATATGGTGGGGATTGATGGTCCCTGGGGCGGCTATGTGCCAGCGGCACCATCGTACGCCGCGGCCAGCACGCCCATGACCAGGTCTAGCAGCAGCGAGATCGACGGCGGCAGCGCTGGATGGCATACGCCGGCGCTGGCGCCAGCGCACAGCTCGGCTGGAGAGGAGTCGCCGCGGCTCAAATGCACGCATGAAGGTTGTACGAAGACGTTTTCTCGGCCTAGCGATCTGACGTGAGTACTTCTTTCCATTCTATTATTTGTCTGTGCCCCCTTTAGGGGTTCTTGCAAAGGTTGGCCACGTCCCGACCTTCAAAGTGTCCTTCTCAGGGGCATCTCTTCTCAGTGGGCGTCTTTCCCAGAGAATCGTCTCTGAAAGTGCCCTTCCGAAAAAGACCTGAAGCGAACGGCTCCCACTACAGAAATTCCTGCAGACCTTATCTACACTTGTCGAACACGTCAGACCCCGGAGTCTAGTCACTGACCTATGCAGGAAACACAAGCGCTACCACGTCAAGGACTTTATCTGCCCCCTGCCCGACTGCCCGAAAGCCTTCTCGACACAGAAGGACCTCGACCGCCACCAGAGGACGCACGAGACGTTCGAGAGGGGCGCAAAGGGGTGGGCGTGCGACATGCCTGGATGCCGAAAGGCGAGGAACAGACATGTGTTTAACCGCCAAGACAACTTTATCAGACACTTTAAAAGGGCCCACGAGGGGATTGAGTTTGATGCGGATGATTATGAGGTGGGAATGGGTTGATGATACCCAGGGAAGACGGTGAGTGAGTGAGAGAGAGTGTGTGTGCGTGTGTTTCGGATGTTGTATCAGGCGTTCAGGGGATTTAATGTTGTACGATTGTTTGTTGGGATATGGCGAAGCTTCGACTGCGAGTTCAAAGCAACATGGAGAACAAACGCAGCGATGCTTGGAGGTCGCAAGGACGGCCCAACACTTGGCCTGGATTTGCTGACATGGAACTCGGATGTACGGCTGCTGTGGCGAGTCGATCCACGGACGACCGACGATAGACGACAAAGATGTATGGCGCAAGTCAAGTATACCCCCGGTTGACAGCCCACGAAGACTTCACGGGAGGAAAGCAGGAATGTTTGTTTGGAGTTGGTTACAGTAGTCCTTTTCTTTTATAGTTAGAAGCTTAGAAAACAAAGAAGACCGCTTCTCTTCGCCACACAAGGTCCCATGACCTGCCGACGGGAGGAAGGCTTGCGGAGAAGACGAATGGTTTCAGCCTCTTCATCAGCAGCCGAGTTCGTACTAGGGCAACCCCCAAGCTGTCTACAGCATCGTCATCATGATGGCGACAGGAAAGAGTAGCTTCACGCTGATGGTCAGAAGGCGAGGCTCGGCAACTCCCCTTCGAATCTGGTCGCAGAGGTGAGATGGTCTGGACATACCATCGACGTGTCCTCAGAAATCATGGCTTGCCACCGCCGATTGGGCTTGAAAATGTCCATGGTTACGAGGGTAGGCAAGCCTATTGGAGAAGTGACAAACGACCACACCCTCGCCAAAAATTTGTTTGGCGTCCATGGCGTTCTGTGCTGTGGAAAGCAGAAGTGAGTCCAACGTGATGACACGATTGGCATCCGTAATCGCTGAGATGGATGACAACTGCTCTCCAATGTAAGACTGTAGTTTTTCTTAGGTATTGAGGGCCGCCAAATGTCGTAATGCTCGCGAAGGTTTGCGCCACTGTGCCTCACCTTGGGCAGTGCGGAGGGACATGTACTATACAGCTTAATGAACAGTCACGCTTGAGGCATGGTCCACGAGGCTGCCGTTCTGCGGATTCATGAGGTCACCTACCATGACAAGTGGGTGGAAGAATAGGGGGGCAGCTCATAAAATCACTGCTCTATGCTATAGCCATGTTCACGAACAACTCCATGCGGGGGATGGTCTTGAGTGGAGATAAATGCTGTTAAAGCACTTATCTATTAGGTAAGGGACCAACCGAATGACGTGATTTGGTTTGAGTGATGTCCAATCTTCTGGTCGTTTGCCATGACTCCCTTGTTTTTGTCGACCGGCATGCCAGAGTACTGTGTGATACCCCTGGGGCGATGTCAGGCCGCCAAGATGTCAGTCGGGCAGTTTTTAACGTACATCAGACACGGAAGATGAAGGTTCACTTGGAAATCTTCCATGCAAGACTCGACTGCAACTTGACTCTGACAGAAGCAAAGGGCGTGATCGAGGCTTGACTTGTTTCGAAATCTACCAAATACCGGGTGATCGCCACCACCAGTCAAGCACCAGGAGCATTCATGTCCTTGACCTTCGACACCAACACATACTGTTTCTCAACATATATACCGCATTCTAATCTGTATATATGACGCATTTGAATCTATGTTTGGCTTGTCGTACAAAGGAAGTCCAGGAATGCTGCCACGAGATGGACCTGCCGAGCTGGCAAAACCGCCACGCAGATCTCTGTCTTGTCATGTTACCAAGGGATCTCAACCTACTTGGGAGAGTATACGGCCTGAAGAACTCCCGAAGTTTCGAGGTGTATAGTCACAGTTTCTTGTTCATTCACAAACAACCGGTATCTCAAAGCTGTTGTCGCCCGGTATCCGTCTTCTCCGCGGGAATCTCGCTTGACCATACCCTCTCATCCGCTGGTGGATTCGGGCGTGGGCAGACTCATCGCGAGAGTATGATCGGTGCAGGACTCTGCTGCCACAATACCCAGAGTGAACTGTGAACGTTGTCAGGATCAAGGACGGCGAGACATGCCGAGTGTGGTTTGTATTATCAACAGTCCTCCGACCTCTGGAGATCCAGGTCTCATAACCAATGCCTCTCTCATCCGATGCGCCTTACTGATGGAGCTGCTCGGAACCCGAGAACCGTCCGGACTGCGGATCCAGAAGCGTCGACGAAAGAAAGCACAGACCAATGACGTCGACTCTCGACCTGTCGCGACTGCCCCGCCATCGTTTAGCGAATTAAAGCTCCCCCACCTCTCATGCTGGCCCAAGACAGCGGGAGCTAACGCCCTATGAGACCCCCGAAGCTGAGATGATCCCCGCTGAAAACAACCCCGAAGCTGCCGGCAATTCGAGCATCAGAACTCGCCGTCCCATCTGCACTCTTTCCTCCACCATCATCACCACAACCTGCCTCTGCCACTGTCTCACGCTCCACCATGGCGGCTTTTCTGCGAGGCAAGCAAACTGGCATGCAGAATGACCTGTCCTCAGGCATTCTCCCTGAGCTTTTCGCCCCTGACGACCAGGCGAGATACGGCATCAACTCCCAGATCAGGTGCGTATGACGCGCGTCCCCCAAGAATGCCACTTCGAGCTCGCCGAACAGCTAGAAACCAGACTGCGATCACGTACAGCTGACAGCTCTTCACTCTTGCCAGCTGCCTTGCCTACGAACCCATCCAATCGCTCATCGCTGTCGGCACAAACGAGTCTCAGTTCGGCCCCGGCAAGATCTTCGTCTTCGGCCACACCCGCGTCCACAAGACCCTCGAACCTCAACGACGAACATCGTTCAAGATTGTGCGCTTCGCCGCCAACCGACTCATCTCCCTCGATACAAAGAACGAATTAAGCCTTTGGGACCTCGACGCTGGCGAGCGCGTCGCTGGTCAAATCATCACCGGCAATGTCGTCTCCATGGTGACCGATCCCCTCCTCGACTGGGTCTTCCTTGGCTTGGCATCGGGAGAAGTGTTGGCATACGACCTTGACAGGGAGAGGATCACATCGTCGTTCCGACTGCCTAACTTTTGGCGCGAACATGACCCCAGCGCGAGGGCCGTTGGGCTCATCTCCATTGCATTACACCCCACCGACATTGGAAAGCTTCTGATCGCCTATACCACCGGTGTCGTGATCTACTCGTTCAAGCAGAATCAGCCCACCAAGTTCTTCGAATACGTACTACAGCCTGGCGCGCCCGGAGGCGGCGGCGGCAGGGCGGAGACGGTCCGAAAGCCGAGGGTCACCCACGCGCTCTGGCACCCTTCGGGCACATTTGTCCTCACGGCGCACGATGATGGAAGCATGGTGTTCTGGGACCCCAAGGATGGCAGGATGCTGACGGCTCGGACCATGGAGAACACAAACGTCGACCAGCCTTCAAACAGCCCGGCCTCTTCCTCCTTCATCGAACCCTACACGCGTATTGCGTGGTGCTGCAAGGCGAATCCGGACGACACCGGCCTCCTCATCGCGGGTGGTCAATCGCCCGACATGCCCCAGAGGGGTCTCACCTTTATCGACCTTGGACCGACGCCCGTCTATGCGACCTCGTCCTGGCAGATCTTGCAGAGTCACTTTGACGGCAAGCGCCAGAGCATCCTGCCAACCCCTCCCGGTGCCCAAGTTACCGACTTTCTCCTTTTCCCCCGAAGCTCTCCCCACTACGCCGGCGCTCACGACCCCATCGCCATCATGACCTTGCTTTCTTCCGGCGAGCTCATCACTATGAGCTTCCCCTCTGGATACCCCATCAGCCCTACCAACATGCTGCATCCTTCGCTGTCTTTTGTTCATCCCTACGTCTCACGCTTTGCTGTGCAGACCGTCGATAGGGGTCGCTGGCTCGGCATGACAGAGACACGGAATCAAGGCGAGCCCCTCGTCAAGGGCGGCGCCTTGGCTAACAAGCCCTCCAAGACTTACCAAGGCCGCTCCGTCATCCAAGTGGCGCACGGTGACAGCACTATCAGAATCTGGGACATCGGCCACAATGACGAGATTGAGAACCCCAGGCAACTCCAGGTCGATATGGCCCGTGCCTTGGACCGGTACGAGGACGTCGAGGTCACCGCCATGCACATGGCCGGCAACACAGGCGAGTTCGCCGTGGGAGCCCGTTCCGGAGAGGTTGTCATCTACAGATGGGGCGTGAACAGACTATACGGCAGGGATGAACCGACAAAGCTCAGTCCGAGTCCCGGCGGCCTGTCCGACATCAGTTCGAGAGCGGAGCCTGCTCTGAAAGAGGGTCTGCTGCCGCTGACCATGTACGAGATGTCGCAGGGCCCCATTACAGCACTCTGTGTCTCCGACGTCGGATTTGTGGCGGCAGGCTCCGAAGGCGGCTTCTTCAGCATCATTGATCTTCGGGGGCCGGCCGTCATCTTGCAGGTCTCGATGGCCGAGTTCGCCAAACAAGAGAAGCGAACGTCGTTCCTCAAGGGCTCGAGCAGCACAAACACAAAGGACTGGCCCGTCAAGATCGAGTTCGGCGTCATGACCCTGGACAGCGACAACTACTCGAGCATCTGCTGTTTTGTTGGCACGAACCAGGGCAAGGTGCTAACTTTCAAGCTGCTCCCGTCGGGGAACTCCTACACTGCCAAGTTTGTCGGGCTACAGCAGGCCGATGGAAAGGTGGTGGCCTTGTGCCCTATCGTGGCGGAAACAGGCAAGCCTGCCGAAGCGAGCGGGCCCGTCGTCGCAGGACTGCGGTCTGGACAGCAGGTCCATGGTGTTCTTGTTGCTGGTGAGACTGACTTGATATTCGTTGGGCTATCATTGCTGACAATGCCTCCCAGTCACACAAAGCGAGATCCGCATCTTCAAGCCTGCAACAGGCAAAGGCGCGTCCAAATCATTCGACGACGTTCTCTGCGACGCTGCCAGCGTTACCGAGTTCGAGCCCTACGGACGTGCCATTGTTGGCGTCTTCGGCGACCGTAGCACACGGGCCTTCTCTATCCCCGGCCTAAGCCAGATTAACAAAGTGCAGCTCCCGATGCTCGACGGAGGTCGAACCATATCTTCAGCCGTGACACAGTCAGGGACCGTAATCGGGTTCAGCGGCCCCAGTGAGCTGGCGATACTCTCAGTCTGGGGTGCCAAGCAGCCCTTGCCGCCCAGCCTCGACATCATGATCAACCCCGAGCTGATTGTGCCTACGAGGCCCGTCATTTCCAACCTGCAGTGGCTGTCAGGAACCCAGTACATATCGCCAACGGACCTCGATCTCCTCATCGCCCCCGACCGACCACCGAGCAAGCGCATGCTCGCGGCGGCGGCAGCAGAGCAGCGCGCGGCCCGGGGTGGCGCGGGAGGTGTGCAGGCTGGGCCGAGCAACAACAGCCAGGAGGGATGGGGCGACTATCTGACACGGCAGCTGAACGAGCGGACGGAAAAGCTCAACATCATGGGCGACAGCATGGACAACCTGCAGAACTCGAGCCAAGGATGGGCAGACGATGTGGGGAAGTTCGTCAACAAACAGAAGAGGAATATGGTGATGGGGGCCGTCAAGGGCAAGTTCTTCTAAATTCCTAGGGAGTTCCCCGCAAGCCTGGCTTCTTTTCACGTGGTAGATTTCAGAGTTGGGGGGCGCAAAATGGCGGCAGCATGATCTCTACACGAGACTTTGGCGAGGTTCAAGACTTGCATCTTCCCCTCGTGTGGTGTCGCCGTGGCGCGTGTCGATGACACATGAGACGCTCAAGACTGGTGGTCATGGTGATAAGGCTCAAGCCATGTTGAAGTATCCCCCAATCCAACTGTGCCATGGACACACCAGCACCCATCTTCAAGCCCATTTAGCCGGACAGAGTTCGAACTCTCTGCGTGAGGCGCCGCAGAGTCTGCTGTGTCTCGTGTTTCCGGTCTATATAATCCTCGACCGCCATACGCCCTCCCCGCGCGATACTTTTCCACCTTCACCCGGACACTGGTCATCTCACCCGCCATCACAGCTACGGCACTCTTTGGCCACACAGATTTCAGAACGGAAACACCATCAACACCATCAGCAATAATCACCACGCTGCGTCACTGCACCAAGACCAAATATCATGCCGCCATCTCCCGTCAGCGTCAGCGTCAGCGCCACCGGCACCGTACAGAGCGTCATTGCTACCCCCTCAGCGGTCGTCAACTTGGCCAACACGCACCATGACAAGGCGGCCACCCTGTCCGAGCAGGAGCAACAGGCGATGATAGACGGTGCGGCTTCCGCAAAGAGCCCGGGAACCGTCAACATCAAGCATGGCGGATATATTGACGGCACTGTGAGCCCGCCCGTGCAGCTGGCCGGGTGGCGACCGCCCACACCGCAACAAGGGGTTCCCAAAGAACTCGAGGAAATATCTACGTACGATATACCCGACGCGGAGTACGCCGAGTGGCAAGCCCTAGTTGAACGGTGGATCCACGAGGCGCAAATGACCGAGGCGGACGATGCAAGTTGGATTCCCTATATGGCGCTCCTCCATCTTGCCATGCTCGAGGGAGACTTCAGGAACAATGTGATGGTCAGAAACAGACACGTATTCGTCGACGGGAAGAAGATCAGAATCAAAGTCGCCGACGGCGCCCCGGTCCCCCTCCACTGTATGCAGAGGCGCGACGCGGAGGGTGCCGCGCCCGGCGCTGCCGCGAACACGTCCCCGGGCCGGGGCCACTGGACGGAGAACCTCTCGGCCGAGGAGGTCAGGGAGGTAATGGCGCAGATGGAGGAGAGGGGCTCCGCCGGCAAGGACGGAGGCGAGAGCAACGTCGAAGTGACCGCTGATGGGGTTGTTAATGCCGGCACTGTGCGAGTGGCACTGCCGGAACCCGGCTTCCTACTTTCGACGCTCATCGCGCTCGGTGTCACCGCCGGCTCGATTGGCGCGATTGAGGCTGCCAAGTACCACGCCAAGGCCAACAAGGAGAATAACGTCCAGGCCGCCGTCCTCGCCAAGCGCGGCCAAGCCATCAGGGACTTCGCGGGTGCTATGAAAGCTATAGGGGAGCCCATAATCGACGGGGTCGCGAATATTGGCGAAGCTCTAGGGGATGCCTGGCAGCAGCCCACTGACCTAGCCGCCCGGGATCTCACCGCTACCTCCGACTCGCATGCTGAGGACGACGACATCCAGGTCACTGATGGGGTTGTTAACGTCGGCACTGTGAGAGTGGCACTGCCGGAGCCTATCTTCTTTACGGCGGCGATCACCGGGCTTATTATGGCTGGTATCGGCTCGATTGGCGCGGTTGAGCTTGCTGCCAGGGTCAACGAAGCCAACCAGGCCTCTGCCCTCGCCAAGCGCGGCGATATCGAGCCCCGCGGAGATCCAATGGATGCTATCAAAGCTCTAGGGGATGCCTGGCTCCGGAAGGATACCATTGCCGCCCGGGATCTCACCGCTACCTCCGACTCGCACGCTGAGGAAGACGACGTCCAGGCCGCTGTCCTCGCCAAGCGCTTCGACGCCTTTCCCTTCGGCAAGTCTCTCAGAGCTCTGAAGAAGGCCTGGTGGGACGAACCCAGGTCGCGGACGCGCGACGGCAGGAGGCTTACTAGACGCTACGGTTCCAGAGCGCTCGCGGCGCGCGATATCACCACCTCTCTCGCCGCCGCTGCCCACGGTTCGCATGCCCAAGACGCCGCCGAAGTCCAGGCCAGTGCCATCATCAAGCGTGACAAGTTCGCCCAGGCTTCGCATGATCTGGCGCAATCTGTGGTGGACGCCGTGGAGAATGCTCCCGCACGCCCCAAGACCGGGGCCGAGGCTGAGAGGGCTGAGCGCTTGAAGGAGGCTAGACGCAAGGAGGAGGAGGAGGCTGCTCGCGAGGTAGAGAAGGGCAGCTCCGTTGGCCGGCGCGCCGCATCGGGTCTCGAGGACGGGCCGTCTGGCGAGGATGGCGAGGGTGTGCAGGCGAGTCTCGGACACTACGAGGACAAGACGCCCGCAGGGCGCGATGCCGCCACGTCTGCTGCCGGCGCGAAAGGGCTCTCCGTTCGTGGTGCCTTCGTCGTCGCCTTCCTGGCTAGCACTTTCTTCCTCGCGATTTGAGTCAGGATGGGCCTCGAGATACATGGATGCTGTCACACGAGAGGCTGGCCGAACGAAGCAGGGTGGGCAGCATATGCCTGGGTGGAGTTGGTTTGGGTTGGTTTTCTTTCACTTGTGACATTCGGGGGGATGGATCATCAACGGATACAGGTTTGAGAATTTGGGGTTTCCAGTATTTGTTTCTTTCATTTGATCAGAACGCACGTACGTTGTCTATCGAATTGATTCCAGGAATATCATATACACTCTTCTTGTTTACATTCGCCGTGCTCTTGACAAGTCTCCGTCAGATGCGACCTCGTCTACGAAAAAATCAGCAGCTCGGGGATTCGTACCCAGACCGACCGCTTACGCAAGCTTGCGAAGCGGGACAGCCTGGGTCTCAACCTTGGACGAGGAGGGCAGGACCTCCTCCCCGTCCTGCCTCGACCGGCGAGACACGACGCTGGCACTCGACGTGAGCGAGCTGCCGTTCGTCAGGGGCGGAGGCGTGCGAGCCAAGGGGTTCTCCGGCCGAGGCGGCAGGGAATGCAGGCTCCCATCGGAGTCGTCGCCGACGACGAACCGGTGGTCGTCGTCCGCGACCTCTGGCAGGGCATCCAGCACCGCGACACGGTTCCTATTCAGCGCGCGGAGCTCGCGAGGGGAGCGGGCCGAGTCGGCGAAGGGGTCGGGGTCGCTGTGTTGCTCACCTGTTGTGTGTGCGGTGCCGATGTCGTCGGGGCCCTCGCCGGCGTCGAACTCGACCCACTCCTCCGCGTCGCCGGCGCGGCGGCGTATGGACTGGCGCCGGTGCCGGTCGCTACAGACGCCGCGGGAGAAGCCGAGCTCGAGGTCGTCGTCCGCGGGGCCGGAGAGCTCCCAGGGCAGGCGCTTCTTGCAGGTGCAGGCGTCGAGCTGGCGCTCGAGGGAGCGGACGGAGGTGCGGAGGATCGTGGCCTCGCGGTGCATCATGGCCTCGCGGACGGTGAAGCGGGTCTTGCGGTGGTGGGAGATGATGTAGAAGCCGAGGCCGACGAGGAGGAGGACGCCGGCGGAGACGGAGAGACCGACGATGGCGCCGAGGTAGACCTCGTGGTTGTGCTGGGACATGGTGGAATGAAGACGAGGCCTGCTTGTCTACCTTAGTTGATGGTGTTTTAGTGCGAGGATGACAGGATGAATGGCGGATTGCTGGAGACGCCATGGCAGCCGCAGATGGCCCCTCAGAAAGTCATCTTATACCCATCTTTTCTTCTTCCATGTGCGATCTTTAAAATTCGACAAGCTGCTAGAACCAAGGATGTGAGGGTTGTGGTGAGTCTGCTTGGCTGTATCAAAGTCTTGTTCGTGGTCATGTTGCTCGTGGCCGAAAGAACAAAGAAGCCGTTGCATCCCCACAGCGCTGTGTGCAAGTATGCATTGGGTACGAGTCCCGACTTCAGGACCTTTGTCCTGGTATTTCGGACAATCGCTGTCGTGCTTTGAACACTTGACAGACTTCTGCTGCAACGAAATGGAATGAAGTGGTCCAAGCCTGGGAGATGCTGTCAAGGTGAGAAAGAACAGGGCCGGATTGGCTCGCTTAGTCAGCACAAGCACTGCCCCAGCTGCCTCCAGCTGTCGCAAATTGGCCCGAGTGTTTGCCTCGAAGCTCCCCTCTTGCCCTCGACTCCGGCCAGCAAGACTCCTACCCCCAACACCACCACGTCGATTTATCGCAGCGAGACCCCTTTGCGGCCTGTTGTGCCTTCACAGTAATAATGAAACACGCTTCAAGCCCAATGGCAGTTTTCTTGTCATCTGAGCGAGACGTGCGAATCTTGCTTCCGGGCAGAGGGCAGCACATGCTGCCGCAACCTTGCATAGGATGACCTGTTCTCCATTGGCCAGGGGCCAGGCTGTGCAGACCGACAGATCTTGATCTGCGCCCCTCGCACATCGTCAGCGTCAATTCTTGTTCCTTTGCTGCCTATACCTCATATCGTCGGCGTTGCCCTCGCCGCCCTCGCCGCCGAGATGATGGATCCCATCTCCGCTGCTGGCTTCGCCTCCTCTATCATCACTTTCATCGACTTCTCCTGCAAGCTGGTACAGGGCTCAATCGACGTTTATCACCAGGCTGCCGGGGCCTCGTCCGATAACGCACAGATCAGCAGCGTCGTCAACGACCTCAGACATGCGACCGAGGCGATGGCGCTGCCGCCGCAGCAGCACGGCCAGGCTCAATTGGCGACCGGCGCTCACGAGAAGGAGCTAAGAAAACTAGCCCTCGAATGCAATGCCGTCTCCAAAGACCTCATCACTGTTCTCGAGGGTCTGAAGCGAAAGGAAGGCAATAAGACGTGGCGAAGCGTCGAAGCTGCTTGGAAGACCCTGCGGAAGTCGAAAGACGTCGCCGCCATCGAGCAAAAGTTGAACGTGTACCGGGTGCAGATCCTGTTGAGGCTGAATCTCATTCTCATCGAAAATCAGAACTCCGTCAGGGCCCAGCTAGACGATATGAAGAAGGGAGACTCGAAATTCTTTAGCCGGAGCTTCGACGAGCTCTCTCGGGTCCAGCACGCAATCCAAAAACTCGAGTCGAAGCTCATGGCCGAGGCCAGCCATTCCATCACAATCGAAACCCCCGGCGACAGCTCCTTGGACGAAGTCCGCGCTCAGCTCACCCACGTCGTCCACGAACTGGAAGCAGTCCAGAAAAGGGCTTCACCAGATCTACACGTCTTGAACCGATTGCATTTTGGGACGATCGACTCTCGCGTTGATGGTGTCCAAGACGCCGCCTTTGGGACTTTCTCCTGGCTCATTGACGGTTTCGTCACAGAGAGCGGCACTCCTGTGAGCGACGAAGACCTCAATATGGACAGCAGCAGCGATGATGCCTCCGAGAGCGATATCTACAGAGCGTACCCGATGGTGTCACGGGACATTGAGGCTCGTAGTCGGTACCATGAACAGTTACGAGCTTGGCTACACTCCGGCACTGGGACTTTCCACGTCTGTGGCAAGGCTGGCTCGGGCAAATCGACGCTGATGAAGCTTCTCTACCAAAGCCCGACCGTGAAAGGGAGGTTAAGTGATTGGGCCGGCGACAAACAGCTGGTTCTGGCCAGCTTTTTCTTCTGGAACCCCGGGGACGTTCATCAAAAATCTCTCGAGGGCCTCTATCGCTCCCTTCTTTTTGAGGTTCTCCGACAGTGCCCGCGCCTGACGAGGGTTGCGTTTCCTGGTCATTGGACGGCATCACACGACGCGCAAGTCAGCTTTGGCGGAGTAGCATGGGACCGCGTCCCTTTCCGACTGTCGGAGCTGCGTCAGGCGATGCAAAATCTGATCGAAAGCGACTCTAGTTTCTCAGCTCATCGCTTCTGCTTTTTCATCGACGGATTAGACGAATTTCAAGGCGACAGCATCGACCACTGGGAACTTGCACGGCAGCTCCGACGCTGGACTGACAATCCAGACGTCAAAATATGCGTCAGTAGCCGACCACACCAAGAATTTCTCGATGTTTTCGACGCAAGCAAAAGGATGAGCTTGCCCAAGCTGACTGAACCGGACATCAGCCAATTCATACGCGGGATGCTAGATGAGGCAGGCGTTGCACATACTCATGTCCCATCGCATGATTTGGACGGCATTGTGCAAAGTATTGAGCATCGAGCTGACGGCGTGTTTCTTTGGACGCGCCTGGTAGTTCGTTCTCTTATCGAAGGCATCCGCCACCGCTACAGCTCCGAGGCCTTGCGAGTCAGAATCCTGCAAACGCCGGCAGATCTCAACTCATTGTTCCACCATCTCTTCACGAAGATCGCGCCAGGCGACCGCATGAGATCAGACCAGATGCTGCTGCTCACCCTCCATGATGAAAACGATATCAACGCCCTCATGTTCTCATGGCTCGAGGACCTAGATGATCACGAATTTCCCTTTTCCGCACCAATACGCGGTTACTCAGACGAAGAAATCCTGCAGCGTCACGAGCAAGTGGAGTGTCGACTCAAGATTCTATGTCAAGGCCTACTCGAGACATTTTCGGAGCCCCGGTCTGATTCTTACGCCCGTGTCCGAGTCGGGTTCTTCCACAGGACAGTGCAAGACTTTCTCCTCCAGCCCGAGATATACAAAGGTATGCTACAACGAACAGCTAGCAGCTTCGACGTAACATCTGCTTGTCAACGGCTTCGTCTTGCCGAGTTTAAGTTCGCACCGCGGGGACGCATTGTATCCTTACATACCGCGTTCCAATCATTGCTCAGGAGACACCGGGAACCTCTTCAATTCCCGGTTGATATACTACGGGAGTACGAGAAAATCGTGACCCAACGCCAAAATGGGGTTTCCGACATATCGTTTCCCAAGATATCGTTTCCTCACTTTCTCGCTTGTTACGGGCAGCTGGACTATCTTCTTGAATGCGTGGAAAAAGATAAGCACTGCTACCGGCGCGATGGTCTCTGTCTACTTTGCGCAGCAGCTGTCGGTGATGGAGGCCCGTCCTTTGTCGAGAAACTGGTCAAGGCAGGTGTAGTGTTTGGTGAGACAGCAGTTATTGGAATCCCGCCGAAAAGGCCCAAGCGTAGTATATCGGGCTGGGCGGGCTTCCTGCTGGAACTTTTCCAGATCCTGCCATCCGGAGTACCAAGAGACTTGGATCGGTGGCTCGTCATGGAGAAACTCCTCCCGACGAAACCCAATCTTGACGTATACGTTGAATGGGCCCGGTACAGGCACGGTCCCCATGGGCATTGGCTTTCCCCCCGTTGGGATGGAAATGACCCGAGGCCTGTCAGGATGAGTCTGGAGGAAGTCATCGTGCTGGTGAGACCCCCGAACATGGACGTCCTCGTGGGAGAGATACACCGTCGACGAAGCTGGGCAGCCTGGGGTGGTCAGATGGCCACGCAAACTTGGCATCTGTGGTCGCGGCCAGTCCAGACCCACGCCGCAGCGGAAAGTGAAGACCAGGTTGAAACTAGTGACGACGAGTATACGAACAAGGCCAGGCTGGGACTTACAACAGGCCCCTTCCGAGTGAAGAGCCTCCGCGTGGGGCACGAGTGGTACCACTTCGAACCGTTCTCGAACGTGTCCCTGTATGATACGGACTGGACAGCAAAGAGACAGTGACGGGCATGCGAAGTTGAGAAAACGCAGAACGACAGCTACAGCCCACCGGGTCGCGTGCACGGCGTGTCGGGGATGCTCGGAGATGACCTCGGAACAGACGATAACGGCTGGCCTACATGCTGCACAGCTGCGATTCTCTATGCCGTCTTCAGATCTCGCTCGCCTGGCTATCAAGGACCAATGCGCAGATCACCCCTCAGCAAGCCGGCCAAGGCCACGAACAGCATCATATCGTGCTCGAGGACTTGTCGAGGTGTCCCGAAACTCGTGATGATCGGCCCAGCACCGTCCAACATGACATCACCCGAGGAGCGTCGTCCCCGGACTCTTCCCTCTGGCTCCGCAATTCCGGGGACTGGCAGGGCTGGGTGGTCTGGAGCGGGCTCTTCGCAGTGGCAAGCAGGTGGTCGCTGTGGAGGCAGAGCCGAGGATAACGAGTGCCACGGCGCCCGAGGTGTGCCGACTCGAGCGGGGCGGCCGCTCGTGGGATCGTCGCATTTGTTGCCGAGCGCCCGAGCGCCCGGCGATGGCCTCGACTGGCGCGAGACTGGATAGCCGGGGGGGCATCTGATGTGTATGACTCTTCGGGTGTGACACATTCTTGAAACGGATATACTTGGGCGACCCAGGCCGCTTTCTATTTTCTCCCGAGACTCATCTGAACATATCACCACACCTGGATCAACTTCCTCTCATATATCTCGAGGTCGCCGAAGCAAACAAAGCTACAATTGCCACTGCCATTGAACCTGTCCATCCCCAACTCTACCTTCACAATGCTGTCCGTCTCGTGAGTCAGCCCACTCTTCCGCTGGGCCGAGCATGGCCGCCACCACGCCGGGGAACTTCCACGCTGACAGCCAGTGCAGAAGACCAGTCCGCTCCACCTCCCAGAAGCTGCAGTCGGCGCTTCCCTCGACGTTCGCGACCACATCACCGGTGCAACGGTCGCAACCACCTGCCCCCGTGCGGCCGGCGAGCACGCAGATGACCGTCTTCTCGACGTCGTCGTCGCAACAACGGCGCGCCAGATTGGAAGCGTACCACAAACGGATGGAGAATGTCATGTGAGGCGGCCGAAGAGGCCGATGCATTGCAGCTGTGCAGCCGTGCATCTGGCGTGACACCAATTGGCGATGGTCTCCGGACCCCCCGCGAGACGGGGATGTTGTACGCCTAGCAGACTGATACGATACCCATGATTTTACATATTATAATGAACAGAATTGAATTGATCTGTTGTTCTACCCAGTAACGTGTCATGCAAGCCGTGGGTGCTCGTGTGGGCGTCTTTCACATGCGCCGTCCGATGTCGCGTGCTCGAGCTTGGTCGGTTGACTCACACCCACGACATGGGCCGAGCGACAGCTGCGCGCGCAGCTGTCAGGAGAAACGTCGCGCGTGCGCCGTGAAACTGCCTCATCCTACAATGACGCGCCCATCAAGACGGATTTCAATGATGACAATCTGAGACTGAGGCCGAACATGGCCAAGATGGGCGAATACCTGGGGCCGCTTCAGTCGTGGAGATCAAACGGGCGGGACATGGTGTTGGAACGGCACCTGCCCGCGGGCTAGACGCCTGGGAGATCACGAGTCAATGCAGAGATCAATTGACGCGACATTCTAGAACAGAAAGCTTCTCGAAACGTTCTATTTGTAAGCAGTACGAGGGATCCTGTCGGCCCGTGGTCCCAATCCCGATCGAAGACGACTTGCCGCGAATCTTTGGACTGCGACGTGCCAAGGGCCCAGGCTTCGTCTCGACACCTTGTCGGCACTTTGTCCAGCAGCTTGGCTCACGCTCTACAAGGATCTCGGCCAGCTCTTGACAATTCGCACAGGCCATCGCCCTCAGCAGTGCCAGGCTCCGTCGATTGTGATGTCGCTCCCCGAGATGTACGTCGACTCGTCGCTCAGCAGGAACGCGATCAGCCTGGCGACCTCGTCGGGCCTGCCGAAGCGCCTGATGTGGATCTGGTCCGAGAGCTTGTAGCTCGAGGCCGAGAGCAGCGGCGTATCGATCATTCCACTAAAGTATCATCATCAGCACTGCACCGACAGACCGCGTGAAATGAACACAGTCAAGAAGCAGATAGCGTAGCAGGTACTCACGGGCAGACGGCATTAACCCTAACCTCCCTGTGCGCCATCTCCTTCGCCGCGCTCCGCGTCATGCCAAGAATAGCGTGCTTGCTCGTCGAGTAGGCCGACAGGTTCTTCCACCCCGTGAGCGCGGCGATGGAACCGGCATTGACGACGCTGCCGCCATCCGCGATGACGCCCAGCTGCGCGCGCAGGCAGTGCATGAGGCCCGTGACGTTGACGTCGAGCACGGCCGCCCAGGCCGCGGCGTCCGTGTCGGGGAGCGGCTGGATGAGGGGCGAGGGGATGATGCCGGCGAGGTTGGCGGCGCCGTCGAGGCGGCCGTAGGTGGCGACGGTGGTGGCTATCCAGGAGGAGACGGCGGCGAGGTCGCGGACGTCGAGGGGGGTGGTGAGGATTTGGGCGGAGGGGTGGGCGGTTTTGATGGCGGTGCTGGCGGCTTCGAGGGCGGAGGATTGGATGTCGGCGAGGGAGAGGAGGGCGCCGCGGGAGGCGAGGAGATGGGCGGCTGTCACAATGAATTAGCTGAAGTCTTCGCGATCGTCTCGGAAACAATCTCTTGTGCTTGAGATCCTGGAGATCCTGGGGGTGACTGGAGGGAACTCGGGGGTGACATACTCGCCAGGCCGATCCCGGACGCGGCGCCGGTGATGGCGACGACCTTGTTGGCGAATTGCTCGGAGAAGGACATGATGCAGGAAGTCTAACAAAGTATTGAGTTTTCGTCATCGAGGCATGGTAGAGATCGGGCCTCTCCTTTTGTATGTGATCGAAAGCTGACCTGGTCGAGGATCTCAACTTACACGACGTGCGATGGAGCATGGTCTCCCTGCATCGAGGCGCTGCTGGTCCCAGCACCATGGTAACGAGTCCCCGCTGCGATACCGCTCGACCATCCAGCATCATCGCAGACTAGCTATGCTCGTTCCACCTGCCTGTTGAGGCGACATGTTTGCCGAGTGCAGTGACAAACACGACGGTCTATTGACGAGCCCATTGTTGGCGGTCCCTTTGTCCTCGAGCTCATTGTCTCCCCGCATGCATCTACAGCAAGCCACATGTTTCTGCATCTTCGTCACATCAACCCCAGGCGAATTCGCGGTCAAGACTTCATGGTTGGGATGGTCTGTCTACGGCGAGCAAATGCCCTCCAGATGAGCACCTCAGACGTGCCTCTCTGGCTGCAGTCCCCGTCACCCGATCCCTGTTCCGTGTGTTTGCACTTCCGTGCCTGGCCCAACTCTGATCCGTCACGCTCAGATCTCAAGATTAGTTGAACCTGTGCCTCAATCGGCCACCTCCCTCTACTCCTTTCCATTGACGATCGAGCCAAGAAGACCCTCTTTCAGATCATCAACGATGCCCCAACGGAAGCAGTCCTCCCACGCATAGCCGCCGTTTGTCATGCCAGTGCCCGGCTCATTGAACATGTCACCTGTACAAATCATCAGCAATCATCCACCTCTATCAACCCACGGTAGCACTTACAGTAGTTCAGCTGCCACTCGCCCTCCTCGTCGCGAACGACGCTGCACTCGCGCTTGCACATGGGAGCCTCGGCGCTGACATCCACCGCCTTGCCCAGATTCTCATTGCACTGCTCCTCCGACGGCCAGCGAGCCTCAGCGTCGCAGGCAGCCTTGTCAAAGGCGGCGAAGATGTGCAGGTCCGAGTTCTCGATGACGTCGCGGCCCATGGTGCCGAGGGGGTCGTTCTTGACGTGCGGCACATTGCGATGCGTACGCAGCACCTGTGCGCCTTCACCGACGGCGCCCTTCTTCTCGGCAAAGGCACCGCAGAAGTCGCGGATCAGCGGCGTGACGGTGCTCGTCCAGAAACTCTTGTCACTGCCACCGCACACGAGCGCGCCGGGCGCGGCGTTGGCGTCTTTGTAGTCTGAGAGGTCGTCGGCGTGGGTGATGGACAGGGTGCCGCAGTCGGGGAAGGTCTTGCTCAGGGCGCGGGGGAAGGTGAAGTCGTCGAGCTGGAGGGAGCTACAGGTCTGGGCGTATTCGGCGTGCATGCTGGAGACGAGGGCGTCGAAGTTGTCGTAGGGGCAGGCACTGGTGGACTCGTCGGCGGCAGGGGCCCAGGTGACGGTGAAGGTGGCGGCGCCGATGTAGAGGAACTCGTTCTCGAAGATATCCGAGGTGACGTTGGTGCTGAAGGGCTTGGAGATATCGAATTTGGCGGCCTCCATGGCCCTGTAAACGGTCAGCGATGTTGGATCTCAATGAATAAAGTTGCTTCAGGTCTGGATACAAGAGAAGGTAAGATGCAGAAAGAGGAGATGGGCAGTGAGGTTTGAAGAAACAGACATGTTCAGGGAAGATGTGGGAGTTCAATCCGGAACATGGATCAGAGAGCAAAGCAAAGGAGTCAAAATGAAAGTGAGCACGCTTACTGGACCAGACCCGACTGCTCAACGTGGACCATGTTGCAGCCCATGTCGCTCTTCTCGGGAGGGGCGAAGACATTGAGGTCATCATTGCCGCGAGCAAGCTTCGTCTTGCCATCGCCATAGTTGCCCCGAATTTGAGCGGAAGCAACACCATCGAGGCCAGTAAGCGCGCCAGCAATGGCGAGAACATGAGAGAACTTCATGGTCAAAGCAGGGGAGGGTAGTAGTGTAGGGAGGAAAAGGGGGAGTGCAGATGAAAGAGGTCGTTTGTGGAGGTGTTAGGGGGAGCGAGGCGGAACTGAAAGTTGTGCGCGATCAAAGTTGTGATGGTGAGGGAAAAAGAGTTGAAGTTGGCGCGAAGGCGGTGCCCCTTTTATACTCAAAAAGCTGGGCTTGTTGATTCATCTGAGCAGTGAATCGTCAGGAAGATTGGAAAGAACGCGTCTGCCGAAAACGTGTGCTTGCCCTGAATGCTTCGCAAGTGAATATATCGCTCAAGGATCAGATGTCAGTGACTTAATACAGGATCTTTCTGCCGGAAAGGTCAAGAACAGAGGCACGAGAACGTCTTGGTGCTACAACTGCCACAGAGGGACTACAGGCAACCATCAACGAAAGGCATGTACTGATATCATGTTCCAGAATCCTGACTTAAGATGCTCTCGTTGTTATTTTTCACTGAAGGAGCTCATGTGTCAATCATTGTAGTTGTTTGGTATCAATATCACGGGCCTTTCCGATGTACAGCAACCACAATGTACACTCCGCCAGGCACAGATGCCTGTTTAAACCATAGGGAGTCCAGATCACTCACAAATCACCATTGGTAACAGCTGACCACCTTGAGTACTGTCAAAAAATGGATCCTTTCATTGCAATGTGTAGTATCTGACGCCTCAAAGAATCCCCATCTCCCTGATATCAAACCGACCTACAAGTTACTGCTGTTACCGACTGACCCCAACTCAAGGGCCTCGGATCAATCCCCACACCAGAAAGCTTAGTGGTTGTGAGTCTCTGCAGGGAGCTCGGCGATGAAACCCTGGCTCGTGCGAGGGTTCTGAGTGTACGAGGGATGGTAGGCCTGGTACTGGCGAGGAGCAGCATGTTGCTGGTAAACAGCCTGCTCTCGAGGGGCGTAGTTGTTGTGCTCCATCTCAGCCGCCGCGGGAGGGGCGTGGTGGATGGCGTCCTGGTCGACAGGCCTATGCTCAGTCGCGGCATGACTGGTGAAAGACTGCGCAGCGTGGTGCAGAGAAGGTTGGTAGTAGGGCTGCTGAGTTGGGCGAGCTTCCTCCATCTTGGGTGGATCCCGGGCCGCGGGGCTTCCATCGGGCGAGACACCATACTTCGTCTTCTTATGATGGCGGCGGAAGAGAATCAGCATGAGCATGGCTGCAGCAATGCTGAAGACGGAGATGCCGACGCTGATGCCAATGATGCCACCTTGGGAAAGGTCTGAGCCATTGCTGTCGGGGTCACTCTGCGAGGTTTCAGTGGCAGTCGTGATGCCAGTGTCGGACGAGCTGAAGGTGGTAATTTCGTCGGACGTGGTGGTTGTCTGCAAGACAGTAGTGAAGACGTTCGTATCAGTCTCAGACTCGAGCTCGGGCTTGGACTCGGTAGTCGGGGAGGAGGTATCTTCTTCAGAGAAACTAGGTTCATCACGAGTGGTGGTGATGGTGGTCACTGGTATTCCGTCAGCACTCATCTCACCAAAGTGGCAGTAATGACCTACGGGTAGGGAATTTGACGGAAACAACAGTAGACTGATCAAAGTTCGCATCCGGGTCATACCACATGAGGGTGGTGCTGGTGAAGAGTAGGAGAGTGACCGTGGTGTCTCGGTTGGAGGAAGTAGTGACGCCAGTGGGGTTGCCCATCAGCCAGTCTGTGTCGGTGATAGTCATGATATATTCGTCATCTCCATCATTTTCCTGGTATCGCTTCATCTCCTGAAGGTAATGCTCGGCTGCATCGGGAGCATCGTTGTTCTCATCGGCCGCAATGGTTGTGCGCTTCTTCAGATCATTGCCGTGAGGTAGGACGGTGGTAAAGGTAGGGCTGGGCATAGTGCCGGCGCAGTTGTCGATGCAGTTGTTGATCCCGACGTTGCTACTGTGATGTCTGGTGGAAGTTAGCAAGGCCACGGCGTAGAACTGGCGCGCAGTGCGCAGGACATACCCAGAGGCATTGGTCTCTTGGACCAAATCACCACTGAGGGAGCGAGACATGGTGGCGAGAGTTCATCAGACTGGGCTTGGATAGCGCACGGATGTGTAAGAGAGGAGTAGACGCGTGTTCTTGAAAGGAAAGGAAAAGAAAGGGTGTCAAGAGCGCAGTCTCTACACGTCTTTGGGAGGCTGCATGCGCGCGTTGTTGTAGGAAGATTGGGTGGGAGCGTTTGCTGCTGTGTCTGGCTGGAAGAAGTTGAATGAGCCGGCGTCTAAATATCTTTGACTGTGACGCCTGGTTTCTCATTGCCTGAGGGAAGGACCGCACCTTCTTTGGTTTCATCCCGGCGGAAGGATGGAAGGTGCCTCCTGCAACTTCAGCGGCAGAAGCGAACCCGACATTCACTGTGCGGCCTCCTTTCCCCCTTCACGCACGTGATCCAACAGAATCAAACGCAGCAGCATGCCTCCATGGATGTCACATTTGATCCTTACCGGGGACGATGCAAGATGCCGGGTACTCAGTCCATCATGGAAAATACTGACCACATTTTGGGCCTCGTGAGCTGGGACACGGCCACAACTTCAAATTAAGAAATTACCCTTTCCTTGGCCTAAGCCTCCAATATGTAAGATCCCGTCTCCTCCGACTCTCAATACGTATGTTCAGAGATCCAGGCTCAGACGCTGCCGAGCAGCCTGCTTAAAGCCCCTGCTCGCCCCCTCAGCTCCTTGTACGAACCCTCCTCGACCACCCTTCCACCGTCCAGCACCACAACCCTCTCGGCGAGCTGCATCATCTCCTTGGAATGCGTCACAATCACCGTCGCCATGCCCCTATGCGACGGATCCGTCACCAGCTTCTTGATCGTCTGCCGCACCGTGTCTGCCGTCTCGGCATCAAGTGCACTCGTCGGTTCGTCCATGATGAGCAGCTTGGGCCTCCGAGCTAGAGCCCTCGCGATGCAGACTCGCTGAGCCTGGCCACCCGAGAGAGCCTGGCCTCCTTCGCCGATGATTGTATTGTACCCGTCCGCCAGGGAAGAGATGAAGTCGTGGATACCGGCGGCCTCGGCGGCCCGCTGGATGTTCTCCGCACTTCGCATCGTGGACGTCTCCGGCAGTCCGTATGAAATATTCTCGCCGATTGTTGCGGGGAACAAGAAGGCGGCCTGGGGCACGAATGCCATGCAGGATCGGAGGTGTTGCTTGTCGATCTCCCAGAACGGGATACCGGAGAAGGTGAGCTGTGGCGGCTTGTCGGACCATAGCATCGGCGGCGGACACGGCGAGTAGAGAGACATGAGGAGCGAGATGAATGTGCTCTTGCCGCACCCTGATGATCCGACAATGGCAGTGCAGGTGTCGGGGTTGATCTCGAGCGAGAGGCTGCGGAGGACTTTGTTGTCTGGCCGGGAAGGGTAGGCGAATTCCAATCCGGTGGCACGAATGGGCAGTGGTGTCGTGATCTTCTGCAAGTTTCCTGCTTCGACCTCCTCGCAGGCAGAGGAATCGGAGCGATCAGACAGGCTGGCGTACCCCAGCATTTGTCCGGCTGTCGCTCTGGCGGCTGAGATCTGGGGCACTGTTCCGAGCAAAGAGGCGGCCTGCCCCAGGCTGAAGACAAGGAGATTGGTGACCTGTTGAAACTGGACGGGTGACATTTCGAAGTGTTTGGCGACGAGAAGCATGGCGTAGTAGAAGATGAGGGCCAGGAGGAAGAAGTTGAGGGATTGGTAGACGCCGAAGATGGGAGCAGTGTACATGGCTCGCTTCAGGCCCAGCTTAAAGGTCGAAGAGACAGATGCATCGTACTTCTTGCCCATGTACGCCTCCAGCGTGAGGCTCTTGACGACGCGGATGCTGGTGAACGTCTCGGTCAAGACAGCGCTCGTGTCGGCCGCGCCTTTGTTGCAATTCGTTTCCCATTTGGTGCTCGTGTACGAAAACGCTTGAACCGCGGCGACGATGATAGGCACGCCGGCCAGTGCGACCAGCGTCAACTTCCAATTGATGATGAGGGCCCAGACGACGGCCGCAGAAACCATGAAGAAGACGATGATGACAATCGAGGCGAAGCGCCCAACAAGGTTCCTCATCTCCTCGGCGTTGCGGTCCATGCACTCGTTGATGCGCCCTGCCGAATTCTTCGACTTGTCGAACCACGGTTTTGGCTGCTGGAGAATGCGCTTCAACGCTTCCAAGCGAAGATTGTTGACCCAAGTCTGCCCGGCGTGTTCCATCAGGTATCGACCGAAGCCCGTGGCGAGGCCATCAATGACCGAGACGACCAGGAGGATGATGGCCCATTTCTCGCCTGCAGACTCGCGACTCTCGGCCTCTGCCCAGAATGCCGCCAGCAGACCGGCGAACACGTAGGAGAAGACCGGGCCAGCGATGGCAACGACGATGCACAGTGCCACGCCGGCCAGGAGCCTCAGACGGTCGACATAGGACAGGTGCTTCCAGACGCTTCGGACGATCTCTTTGAAAGCCACTGGTGCTACCGATTCGCTCTTCTTGGCGGGCGTTGAGGGGACATCTGAAGCGGCCATCTTCTCATTCAGATGGACGAAGCCGTCGACCTTGGTAGGTGACTCCAGAAACTGGCTCGATCTCAGCCCCCCGGTACGCAGTGCTTGCGTGCTCTGTCCTGCCAGTCGTACCACGTCTATGCTCGTTCGCTGGGACGTGTCGCCTTCCGAGTGGGCAAAACTGTGTCTGCGCCGCGGTTTAGGGTCCATCGGGCTTCCAGCATCCCATGAGGACCCTCGTCTGTGTCGGCGTGGTCTGGAGTCGTGCGCTATTGAAAGACCTTGTGACTGCACAAGGCTTGCCCTGAATGAGCCGTTGTGGAAGATGGATGGATAATGCTGTCTGCCCTGGGTCGCGCTGGTGTCAAAAGGCACGCAGGCTTTGGTCAAAATGTCCGAGAATCGGGGGCTTTTGAACGAACCCCTCCTCATTATCGGACTGTCTGACGACTTTTCGTCGTCGGAAATGGGTGACATGCCACCGTCAGTATCGTTGATGTCTTGAGATGCTGCCAGAAGACTGGAAAAGAAGCCGCTTTCCTCCTTGGCCAGTGAGGACCTGAACCCTTCTTGCACGAGGCGGCTCTTGTCCATCACGAAGACATAATCGTTGTCTTGAATGGGTGTGAGGTCATGGGTGATGATGATCGTCGTCTTGCCCTTGCGCCAGATGCGAATGGCTTCCATCACCAAGGTCTTGCTGACGTGGTCCAGGCCGCTCGTGACCTCGTCCAGGATGAGTACTGGCGGATCCCTCAACCTGGCACGCGCGAGCGCAAGGCGCTGCTTCTGGCCACCGCTGAGACTGTATCCTCCTGACCCGAGCATGGTGTTGAGACCTTGCGGCAGCGCCGCCAGAGTCGTGTGCAGCATGGCCGAGTCGCAGGCTTCCCGGACCTCTTTCTCGGTCGCAACATTTGGGTCCTGGTGGCCGAGCGCGACGTTTTTGAAGAAGGTATCTTTGAATAGAATATTGGATTGCTGTATTAGTGTGATGTTTCGTCGCACCCATTGATCGTCCAGAGTTTTGAGAGGTCGGTTGTCGATGAGGATCTTGCCGCTGAGGGGCTCGTAGAACTTGACGAGGAGGTTGCCAAGGGTGCTCTTCCCGGATCCGCTTCGTCCTACGATGAAGCAAGTTTCGCCGGCCGGGAAGAAGAACGAGGACTTCTGAAGGACTAGTGCATTTGGACTCGACGGGTATGCAAAGGTCGCGTCGTTGACTTCGATATCGCCGACACACTCCCTGGGCTTCTCCGATCCGCCTGAATCTGAGCCGTCCCTGTCCTTCGAAACGGACCTGACAGTCTCCCGCAGGGCTTGGCCCGCTGACATTCCCTTGGCAAGCACAAGCCACTGCGGCATGAGGTCTTCGATACCCTGCAGCGCCGTGAGCGTGGCATAGAACGTCGTGAGGATCTGCAGCGGCGTCGCCCCCTGGTCCACAAGAACAAGGCCGTACCAGAAACCGACCACGAACAGGCTGACGATCCAGAACTTAGCGTAGCCCATCTGCATTGAATTACAACGCGCCTGCGTGAGGTATTGTTTCATCGCGGCCTTGATGGCCTGCGTGTACTGCCATATCTCCTGGTCGAATCCGTTGTAGACCTTGACGAGGTCGATGCCGGTGAAGGAGGAGTTGGTGTATTTCGAGGCCTCGGCGAGGTGGCGCTTCTGGGCTCGGATGGCGGGTTCGAGCGGTCGACTGACCCAGGCGAGGATGAGGAATGAGACGGGGACGGTCGCGAGGAGGACGAGGGTGAGCCTCCATGACATGTAGAAGGAGAGGGCCAGGCATGCGATGGAGACTGCGAGGTCGCTGGCGATGAAACCGAATACTTGCGAAGTGGCTAGCTGAAGCTCGCGTGTTTGACTGCGTCGTGTGAGCTTACGGTCTCCGTGGAACTCGCGAAAAGAACTTACGTCTCAATCCGGACGAGGAAACTAGAGATTCCATCTTCTTGGGCGTCGTACCACGCCATCTTCTTTGCGAGCAAACTGCTGAACATCTGCTCCCTGACGCTCCTGGCCTGCAACTCTCCAAATATGACCCATGACGACAGGAAGACGGTGTTTGCCAGCCAATGGCCAGCACCGAGACCGCACAGGAGGATGCAAAGATTCGTGCCCTCGACGAGCGTGTCCGGGGCCGAGACGTCGCCCAGGGCGTAGTCGGCCGCGATCTGGAAGAACAGGCCCATCGCCAGGGCCAGCGATGTCCTGAAACCTGCCACGGCACATGACGAGAGGACAGCTGGCACGAGGGCGCAGCAGTGTCGTGCTTGGGTGAAGGCGAAGAGGTGTTTCCACGAAGCTCTGGACTGCTTCGGGGCAGGCCTTTCGGAGGCCATGTTGAGACCAAAGGAGAACCGATGAACGAACGACTAGAATGAGACGAGTGTTCCCGAAGCCCAGAGCTTGCGGGGACGGTTCAAGACAGCATGAGATGGACAGCAGTCGACCTTGAAAAGAAGCAGGATCCTTGAAGCATGATCCGGTGATGGCGACAAGGGCGATTGATCTCGAACAGCCCGTTGGAAGCAAAGGCCAGGCAGGGCTTGGGCCCCGATCGGGAACCAGGGGCCCGGGTACGTATAATTGATCGGTTTGGCCATTTCTTGATGCTTCAATCACTGAGCCGGGCGCCGCTTACCATTGTGGTGGGATGGTGTTCTTTGATTGTTGGTGGCGTCTTGCGAGGGAGCGCTACGAACAATACGAAAGCGGTTGTCATTGTTCCCGCCACAGTGGTCGGTGCCCCCAAGCGAGATTCGCCTCGCCCTGTACCAACCGCATTCGCATTGGGAGAATCTGGAGAAACCCGAACCCTTGGAAGATGTGTCGATGGTTGGATGGATTGCAATTGATCCGTCGTTGGGCTTCCGCGGCAGTTGATTCCGTTCCCATCTCAGCAGCGGGGGTGTCCGCGGAAAGGCACCAAGACGAGTCGAAATCCGCTACCATAGCAAACAAAGACGGGATGGCTCACGAGGCAAATGAGACCTTTGACGGGGGAAGATGATCATGTTAGGACAGTACTTGGCCACCTTTCAGCTCGCAGTCGGCCACATGTGCTTCGGTCAAAGCTGCAACCGATCAGCTCCTTGGTGCAGGATGCATATCGCCTCCGGCTGCCTCCTTGCCGAGGCGCGAAGCCCTCGCGATCCGTTCTTCCCTGCGTCTAGAAACCCAGCACGTGGCCACGCCCCGGCGCTGCGGGCGCTGCGGGCGCTGGTCGTCGGGTCGCACACCGGTCGCACCGCCCGGGCGAAAAAGATTCACAGACGGGATTGCTGGATTGGTGGGTGTATTTTGCACCGGCGCTGACAAGTCTATAATCCGAGGCATCATGCCCCCCTTCCGTCTTTGGTATCAAAAATCTTCATAACATTCGTTTTGTTCCCGCGTGCGAGCGCGCTTTCTACTTGGCAGCCGCCTTCGCGGCCTGCGCCTCCTCGTAGATCCAGTCGTTCAGGCCCTTGCGGTTGCGCGCGATCTCGACGGCGTAGAACTGCATGCGCGGCACGAAGATGGTCTCCTTCTCGCCGTACTCCCACTTGGGGTTGGAGCGCAGCATGGTGCCGAAGTTGTAGTCGTCGACCTTCTTCTCGTACTGCATCATGAAGTCGCGCCAGCGCTGCTTGCCCGTCTTGCTCTTCATCTCGTCCTCGTTGATCGTCTCGGCAGGGTCGAACTCGGGGAAGTCCTTTTGCAGGTGCTCGAGGATCTCGTCGTCGAGGCGCGTCAGGCGGAGCGTCGAGCCCTTGACCTTCTCGAGGATGTTCCAGTAGGTCTCCATGTGCTGGACGGCTGCGCGCGGGAGGGTCAGTACGGTATACGAGTGCGAAAGCTTCGGAGAGACGGGGGCATACCCTTCACGGCGAAGGACTTCTCAATCTGTTGGGTTTCTGTCAGCGGTTGTACCATGCGACGGGAATGCGGGACGACTGACGTCCTCCAGGTTGTCAGCCTCCTGCGCGTTGAAATGCGCAGGGATGTGCTGGGGCATCTGGCTGGCCTGCTCGAAGGGGTCCATTTTTGCTGATTTGATGTTGTATCTGACTGTGGTTGTTGTGGTGGTAAGCCGAGAAGCTGCTCAAGTGTGCAAAACAAGGCAATGACGACGATCAAGTAGAAATCTCGAAGCAGATCTTTGAGCGCGGGGTGTGGGGTATTCCAGAGCTTGCGAGAACCTTCACCGAGCTTCTCGGTGAAGGAGGGGCAATACAGTGTGCAAGGCCGAGTATTGTAAGCTTTAAGCACGGCCTTGATGACATCACACCGAAACAAAGCTCATTCAGGGGCATCCCAAAACTTCACCATTCAAGTGGTACTGTCACAAGCCGACCAGGACGATGCATTTGTTGCAAAGAGAGAGTTCATAGTGAAAGAGTACCTGGATCATCTGGATCAAACTTCCAATGGCTCAGCAATGGCTATCGCGCAATGTCCCCTGCTTTTGTCTAGCTTGACCGATCATCTTTCCTTCCAGCTGATCTCATTTTTCCATCTCATGCTGAAGGGCGCGCGCAACTCTGTAATATGCATCTGTAGCGCGCAGTATCCTGCGTACCAAGCGCGCAAGAGAAAAGAGAAAAAGACAAGCAAAAAGCAAACTCCGAAATCAAGGTCCGTTGGGTATTTCCTCCTCGCGCGTGCTGGGCTATTCCGATGTGAGGGCGCGTTCAAAGGGTCAAGAGCTGTGCGCGCAAATCGCACTCAAAGAAAATACTGATCATTCTGTAGAATCGTTCGGTTGGGGAATTGCATCTCCTGGATAAGTGTCCTGTGCCGCGTCCACGTTCAAAAGAAGTCTTCCTCATCCTCGTCAAAGGAAAAGAACGTCCGATTGCGCGTGGCAGGCTGACGGACCGAAGGCATGGATGATTGGCTTGAGAGACCTGGCCTGGGGATACTCGATGCCTGCACTGTTGCGGACTCTGAGCTTGCAAGCAGCTGTCGCTCGAAAAGTCGTCGGCCACCGGGTCCAGGACGCAGCGAGGTTTGGCTGGTCGCAGCCGAAGAGCGGGCGGACGAGTGAAGGTCCTGACTAGACTGCACAGTCCGAGGGGCTGGCTGCCTCGACCTAACGGCGGCTGAAGTTTCAGGATTCTTCTTAGGGCTGGTGAGGAATGGGTTGTCGACGGATAGGAATGAGCTGGCTTCGTGAATAGGGCCGGGCAGAGGGGGAGATGCGCGCTCATCTGCTGCGGTCGGAGTGCGAGTCTTTGTGATGCGAAGTTCACCGACAGTCGGCTGGCGAGCGGGAGTCTTTCTCGTTTGGGCCTCACCGCGGTTCTGGATGCTAGCATGAGGGGCGTGCAAGTTAGGAGAGCGCAAGTTCCGCTGGGAAGTCTTGGTGCCTGGCATGCGAATGTTCAAAGGCTGTGGCGAAGCATTCTCAGCGCGCAGGCGATCCAGAGGAGACAATTGCGCTGGGGCTCTGGCGAGTTGCGACCTGCCACTGTATTGGCTTGATGCCTGCGGCGTTCCGGACCGATTTATGTTTGCTGGGACCGGGACTCTAGGCGTACGAAGACTCTGCACCGGGGGAGTGAGAGTAGGGCTGCTCTTCGGGAGACGACTGCTGCTGGTCTGTGCCGCTGCATTGGGCTTTTCGGTCGGAGAGACAGGCGAGGAGCTGCCATAGCGAGCTGCCATATTGGATCGCTCCAGGGCGCGCGCATAAGGACTGGTGTACTGGCGATTGTTCGAGCTGGTAGAGGTACCTCTCCTAAGGTCGGCCTGCTGTGCAGCTATGCTGGTGTACTGTGCCTGGCGCGCAACCGGAGATGCCGATGGCAATGACTTCTGAGCACTGACAGGCTTGGCCTTTTTCTCTTCGCTTAGGTTGGGAGATGGCGATGGGGACTCGAAAGTATATTTATTACTCGTGCGGGACGCGAGAGAGCCGGAGAAAGTGGGACGAGGGGCTGTGAGCTGGCCTCTACCGGCGCCATAGTTGCCACGCATGGATGGCTCGCTGGGCTGGTTTCTTACACCAGGTGTCTTTGACCCTGCGCGCTCGGGGACTGTCGGCCTGGCTGTATTGATGAGACTTCTCTGGCTGGTTGCTTGCTCCCCTAGCCGGGGAGATCCTCCATGACGGGGGATGGCCGGGCTGAGTGAAGTCGCAGGCGTGGAGTTGTCCCTAGGTTGAACTCCCAACAATCGTGACTTCTGCGGGAGACTGGAAACGAGGGCCTTTGTTCCCAGAACAGGACCGGGCAATTGAGATGTCTGCGTGACGCGTTCGGTCGCGTTGGCCTTTTGCTCCTGGACAAAGGCGGGAGGAATCGGCGGTAAGCCTGGGAGTGAGCGATTCAAGGGAGTAGGAAGAGCTGTTCTTGAGGTGGGAAGAGGCCTCGATATGGCTGGGCCGGCGTTGCCGGACGGCTTTTGACGCAGGTTGCCAAATGACATTTTCCTCAGGACATTGCGCGTGAACGAAGTCTTTCTTGTCTTGGCCTCTTCTTCCTTTGGCGGCGATGGCGACGAAGTCACACCGGCCTGATCAGCAGTGCTCGTCCGCTCTGCTGTGTCGCTCTGATTGGGCTGGTCATTCTCTTTGAGCAAGCCAGTGAGTTCTGCTTTGGATGCTTTGACCTTGAGGCCATGCACATTGGATTGCTCCGTGAGCTCATCTTGGAGTGGCTTGGCCGCGGAATAGACCTCTTTGAAATGAGGTGGAAGGGCAGGAACAGGCGGGATCGTGTTATCGGCCGGGATCAATGTCGTAGAGTCTTGGTCTGATGATCCTTCACGCAGAGACTTCTTGGATGCTTTTCCCCTGAGAGAAAAGTTCGAGATCTTCTTCTTGAGGGTGATTCTGGAGCTCACCCGGTCGAGCGCAGGCTCGAGGCTCGATGTGTGACTCTTCTGACCGATGGAGAGACTTCTTTTGATGTGCGGCAAGAGTGAGGAAGTCCTCCGCTCGGTCGTCTCATGGCGGGCAATTGTTTTGGATGGCTTCAATGTCGCATCGGCAGAGAAGTATCTCGTACCTCCACTCCGAGGTCCTGGTGAAATAGAAAGCTGGTTCATCGGGAATAGACTTTTGGCCTTCTTGAGGGCTTTCTCAAAAACAGTCGGGCCGGCCACTATCGAGTCGGCATCCATGTCATCGAACGCTGAGATAGGCGGTCTCTCATGGTCGGCGAGCGGCATCGGGCCACTGTGATTGTCCAAGACGATAAGGGGGTTCGGCATGCGATAGTTAACATCGATGTAGGATGATCTACCAGGCATTCGCGGCCAGGGACCTCCTTTGGCAGTCTTGAAGTTGGCGTCTTTGACAAAGCCGTGATCGGATGCGAGTTCGAAGAGCTGGCGTATGAGAAAGTGAGAATACTGGGTGCTGAAGCCACAGATGCGAATGGTGTCAATCAATCCGCTGAGCTTGATCAAAGGGTCGCAGATTCGAAGTGCCTCGTCGGAGCAGAATGGGATGCCCACTTGAAAGAGTTAATCAGTGTTGTCAAAGAAGGATGAGAGAAGACTCACCAGGCTGTGCGGCAGTTGAGGAACCTGGCTCGTTCACGATACCGGGCCTGAGGCCATAGTATCGGCGGCAGAGGAGGAACAGACTCTCGATCCTGAGGTCCTTCTTCTTGTTCGTGCAGTGCTTACGCTGCAACTGGTTGTCCACGAACATGCTGATCAAGACTTGCATTCCCAATGTGCCTGAGCTGTTGGCTAGACTCCCAGCGATGTCGGGATCTTTAACATGAGGACCGAAAGAGAAGCGACTCATGTCGAGCTCGAGAATCATGCGACGCATGTACTTCCCGTACTTTGGGATCCAGTTCATGGCCAGCTTGTTCGAGTTGCAGCTTCTGCCAAAGGGCGATAGGCAGACATAGTGGTACTCCGTCATCAGACAAGTGAGCCGCAACTCGGCGTACATGTCGAAACAGACGTCGCGAAACTTGTCGAGGACCGAGAGAACATCCTTGAGGCTGGTGAAGCTGTCATCGTCCCAGGACCCCGTGTAGAGCCAGACGGGCGCGAGTCGAATCGGCGTGGTTCCTGGCCGGATGTCATCGAGAACCAGCTTCCAAATGTAAAAGCGCGTCTCTGCCGGGAGACACCAAAGACCCATGCCATTGGGGGCGGGCTGCCGATGGAACTCACCCAGGTAACTCGGGAGGGCAATCCTGAACGCCCTTCCTGGTGAAGGGCCGCTGCCTTCGCCGCGATCATAGCCAACGTTGACTGTCCGGTCCTACGACGGAGGCAGATCAACGCGGCCAGATCTTTGCGACGAAGGCAGCGCGCGAGACGCGTTGCTGGTCGAGAACATGCCCCTGAGGGCGCCGGGGGCTGACATCTTGGTGGCCGGGTTGATTGAGGGGAGAGTGAAGTGGGAGGGAAACGCGTGCAGAAAATTCTTTTATATCAGAGCCGGCGAGGTGTGCGTTCTTGCCCTTCGGCCCACCGGATCTCCCGCCGCTATGTTTTCTTTACCTTTTTTGATTTTCGCTCTTTCCCTCCGGGCATGTATTTTCTGTCCCGGATGACGCTATGAACACTGGTCCACGTGATCATGCGCGCCCGCGCGAGAGTGAATTCCCGGCGGCGTTGTCCTTCCGGCAGAAACATACGGACCCGCTTTTAAAAGGGGCATCCCGTCCTTTCACCAAAGTCTTTTCGTGCATCACGGGCACCTAAACAAATGGTCGCCTTACTCGTTCTTACCATCCGGTTACTGACATGTAAGTCTGGCCTCGTAAAATCTCCACGGTCAATATACCATGCCAGAACTTCTAATCATGATTTTCTCGGAAGTCCTAGGTTCGATGGCAGTAAATTACGACTTGCTTCCTGTTCCTGAACTGTCCCCGGACTGACACGTTGAAACACAAGATTTCGCAATTTCATTTGCAACTGATCATTCATTAATCCGCCATACCCCTTATCGATCATCCAACTTAGATACTTGGGCAGAGGATGTTTAGTCCCTGCTACACGCCACTCGCAAAGCACAATGTGACGGGCAGGCTGCCGTACTGCTCGAAGAGGCACTGGGCGCGTTCGCCAAAGGCCGCGACGCTGTCGTCTGTGAGCCAGGGCTCGAGCTTGCGCTCGTTGCTGATGAGCATGCCGATGTTGTCGAAGTTGTGGACGATCTCGTGCGCTGCGATGTAGGCGTAGCGCGCACCAAAATGCCAAGAACCCATGATCGCCCATCACCACCGCTTATTTCAACTTACATTCTCCATCCACAACAGGACCGCGGGGAACGGTGTCTCGAAGCCCAACAAGCTTCGATGGGTATGTCCATGGTTTTCTCACTGAGTGAGGCTGCCCACCTCATGAGACGGTTGTCGGCCTTGGCGCGGGAACGGAGAGCTTCGTCTTGGATGGCCTTTTGACGGAGAACCATCTTGGCCTTGATTATACGATCCGCGATATATTCCTTGGGCGAGCTGGTTTGAAAGAGTCACTCCGAGTAAATGCCATGGGGGCATACCTGAAAATCGCAAACAAGCTAGAGTTCAAAATACACTGGCTGGCGATTCTTCCATCTTCGATGCCAGGCTCGCAGATTTCAAAATGGGCAAGCCTCGGATTCATAGAGAAGCAGACGATTGCAATTCGTATCCAGCTGTGTTTTCAAGACATACACACCTTGGGGCAAAATCACGTGGACCAGATCGCATCTTGCGCTGTTGTCTGGCACACAAAATTTGTTGCGCTGTGTGATGGCAAGACCGTCATCCTGTACAAAACAAAGATTCAAAGGAGGTCGATCCTCTACTCGACGCACATGCTCCGTGGACAATTCAGGTTGGACCTCTGTCGGCGGGAAGTTTTTGTGTGCGTCCTGAATACCCAACGCGCCTCAGTCGCGAGAAGAAACTGCCCAAGACGCAGCAGAAAAGCGACACCGAGATGAATCATTAGCTATTATTTTCCAACGCAGCGACATTGTCGCGTAGAAGTCTAGAATGGATTCCCATTCTCGTTCGATTTTCTTCAGGTCTGCTACCGAGGAATGGTGGTTTTGTATTAGTCATCACATAAAATACTAGAAAGCCCCGCAGGCCTGGCTTTCGGGTTCCTACCTCGACATTATTTTGAAGCCACCTGGTTCCCGGTCGCTTTCACCAGAGCAACCGCTATCATCATGTCATCAAATTTGCCCGGGACGTCTATGAGAAGTTCCACATTTTGCGAATGATGTCGGCAATTGAGATAACCGAGCACATTCAGAGCATCCCCTCGCTTGACTGACATATTGCGACCTTCGTTTTCCCATCTGGAGTGCGATCCCAAAGGAAACATGGCGGGCACTCCGGGAGCTGCAGCAACACGCACCAGCACAAGAGGGAGAATTACAGCAATATCAACACTCGCCTTTCGATCGAGCGAATAATCTTCGGTGGCTGGCAGCTCCCAAGAACAGCATGGAGATTCTACTCCCTTTGCCGACACTCATTGCACTTCCTGCTCCGGTGCTGCTGGTAGAAGCGCAAGACGACACTCGCAGGCGGCGGACCGCTGCGTCCGAGCCGTCAACAGCAGCTGCCGAATGAGCGCAACTCCACCTATTTCAGGCACCACACTGACGGCCGCGATGACGACGCCGTCGTGCTTCAGATACGCCGGTTCTATGCCGGGCCCGACTCGGCTCGGCATCCATAGCTCGCTCACCGGCGGATTATCCCACCTTCACGAGCTCATGGGGTTCTTGAGCTCTTGGTTCATCGATGCCCCCGACTCTACCCCTGGCCGCGACTCATGTTATTGGTGCGCATGGGAAGGGGGAAAACGTCTCTGCTTCTCTGCATGACATCGCCGCCATTTCCGCGCCTATCGTCCGTTGGACCGCACCTTAATTCCCCGCATCGTGGATCCCGCGGGGCTCCAACTGCCGATCAACATGCATGATGAGACCGTATTCCACGTCGCCCCTCGTTCAGTCGAGGCGCAGGGGGTCGATTGGCGCGGCAGAAGTTCAACGGCTTCGGCGTAGGTTCTGTCCATGTTCAGCCCGCGAGGAGGCTTGTAAGCTGACACCTATAAGAAGAGATGGGCAGTCAAGTTTGTCAACATGGCTGCTGGTGCTCAAGACGCGTCTTCTCCCAGAATTTTGATTGAACGCTACCAAGATGCTGTCGACTTGGACATCCTTCCTGACTCAGGGCCTGCTCCTCGCGGGCAACGCTGCGGCCGCCGGTTTTGAGAACCCCATCAGAGCTCCAGCTCCGGACCCTTCTCTGGTCATGGCGGATGGAACATACTACCTGTACGGCGCCTCAAAAGCCCCCTCACCATGATGCCTTTCCTAACTTCTCTAGCACTTTCACTTCCTACGACAAGATCACCATCGTCCGCTCCACGACACTCAACGGGCTGGTCGATGGCGAGGAGCGCACCATCTGGACAGACACCAACACGACGCGCAGCGCCAACATGTGGGCGCCCGAGCTCCACCAGATCGACGACGTCTGGTACATGTTCTACTCGTCCTGCGATGCCGCCCAGCCCTGCTGCGACAGCTGCAGCACCCGCGTCCTCCGCGGCTGCGCCGATGCGGGGCCCTACGACTGCGAGTTCGAGCACCTCGCCGACCTCATACCACCCGAGGGCCAGCGTGGTGGCTACGACGACAACTTCGCCTTCAGCATTGACGGGACGTTCCTGGAGGTCCCCGGTTTCGGGAGGTATCACGTCCTCAGCATCCGCGACAGCGAGTTCAATCAGGCCCTGGCGATCACGCCGCTCAACACTGACGAGTGGACGGTCGGCGCGTGGCACGTCATCTCCATCCCGGACCAGCCCTGGGAGAGGAACGTGACCGGTGCTGCCGTCCCTCCTCAAGAAGATCTGGTTGGCGTCAACGAGGCGCCCCACGTAAGTCTCATCCGAGCATGCCATCTGCCCCGCAAAATGCTAAGAGAGACACCAGCCCCTCGTCCACGGCGATGACCTCTGGCTCTGCTACTCCGCCTCCAGCTGCAGCACGCCCAACTACTCCCTCGGCCTGCTCCACTGGAACGGCGGCGACCCTCTGCTGGCCTCGTCATGGGACAAGAATGGCCCCGTGTTCGCCCAGGCCAACGGTCTCTACGGCACGGCGCACAACTCGTTCTTCACCTCGCCAGACGGTACAGAGATCTGGGTGCGTACTAATACCCCTCACCAGCCGTGGAAACAAATGCTGACGCGTTGTAGAATGCTTTCCACGCAACATCCCAGGCCGGGGGTTCCTGTGGCGCCGACAGGTTCACCTCGGCGCACATCGTGACCTTTGACGAGAACAACGTGCCTTTCTTCGGCGAGCCGAGGCCTCTTGGCGAGGTCCAGACGCCCCCGAGCGGCGAGCAGCCTGTGAAGTGCAAGACCAAGCGAGGCGAGCGTGCTGTAAACCGGAGCGATTGAAGTGTACCTTGGTCATTCGGTAACACAGATTAGCGATAGTTGTGGAAACAAATGTATAGTCCACCCACTCACTGGTTACCTGCTGATGACGAGCGTCGGCAACAGCTGCAGTACAATCAAAGAGGCATCTTCCACTCGGCCAAGAGTCGAGCATCGTGACCGATGCAAGGTGACACAAATCTGGAGCTGTATTGACCATGACTAAGCCTTGACGGCCACGACAAACAATCTCGGGAACGGAAGCAGGATCTTTCCATCCGCCTGTACAGGATACGCCTCCTTGATGCGATCGAGGTAGTGCGCAAGGAACTCCCTCTTCTGGTCCTCCGTCAACGGCTCCAGGAACGGAATGAGACCCGACCCCTTGAACCAGTCCACAATGGCCTGGTGATCCTCCATGATATGATGGTACGTCGTGCGCCACACGTCGACCTCTGCGCCTTGCGACCGCAGCGCATCGTAGAACTCGTTGACGCTCGGCAGCCCGTCCCGCTTCGGAGCAGCTTCCCGCAGCACCTTCTCCCACGAAGACCCGGGGACCTCCGCCGTCTCGCGCATAGCAACGTGGCAGGGCTCGGCGAGGTTATCCGGCACCTGGAACGCGAGCGCGCCGCCGGGCGCTAGGCCCCCCACGAGCTTCCGCAGCACGGGCAGGAGCGCGGGGCCGGGCAGCCACTGGAGCGCGGCGTTGGAGAAGAACAGGTCCACGGGGCCCCGCGGCTCGTAGGACTGGAGGTCGCCGACGGTGAAGGCGATGCCGGGCTGGTTCGCCTTGGCCTTGGCGATCATGTCGGGGGACGAGTCGACGCCGGCGATCTGGGCGGAGGGGAAGCGCTCGGCCAGGACCGCGGAGGAGTTGCCGGGCCCGCAGCCGAGGTCGACGACACGTTTGGGAGAGGAGAGTGGGATGCGCGCCAGCAGCTCGCGCACTGCTCGCGTGCGCTCATCTTTGAACTTGAGGTACTGCGTTGCTGACCAGTCCCCCGCCGGGGTGTTGGCGGAGGCCATTGTTCTAGTGAGGGGCTTGGATTGGGTTAGGATTGTTCTGGAGATCCTCGTTGTATGGGAGGCCACTGAGGACAAAGGACGCATGTTGGCTGTTGGATTGATGGTGTCGTTGAGCATGATGGCCCCAGGCTCGCTCCCTGCTTTAACCTTTGGGCGTCATAAGCTTATGTCATCCAGGTTGTAGATCAGTGTCGGCACAGCTCGGCTTTCCGACGAGACTCCGAGGCGGCTGAATGAGCGCGGCCTCACTTCTCAAGCCTTCGGCTACATCGGCTTGAATGCCGGCGACGGCCTTTCTCATCGAGGTCATGAGAGGGGTACTTAGCTCGAGCACTTGGAAATCCGTGGCGAGAAATGCAGTAATATGCGTGGGCAAAGGGTCCGCTCTGGGTATCTACGGGGCGGCCCCAGGTACTTACTCGGCGGACTCCCAGAGGGTCTCGGGCAAATCTTCGCCCCGCCAGAACCCCACGGGGTTTTGGGGTCAGGGGCTAGCCAAGCCAGCTTCACCTGCGTTCAAAAGCTGCTGCGAGACGAGGATTTCTCTCCGAGTGTGGGTCAATATCTTTCGGATGTGGAATATGGACGATTGGGCACCTCTGTATCTGCCAGTGACTTCAGCGTCAACTCTTCGTGTCCCGCCAAACCTCTGTCCCAGGCGCAGATCTTCAGTTCTGTGAACCAGACTTGAACCATGAGAATGCAAACACCAGCGATATTCAGCATGTTCAAAAGACATTCCTCCGTGGCTGTAAATAAAGTGATCAGCAGAGTGAAGTGAGCTTCAGCTGTTGGGTTTGACACAGTAAAAGGTTTGGATACATGTGAACTCTGCCCGCTGTCTGGGAGATGGCGGCCCTCATGGCCCTCTCATGTTCCATGCTGAGCCCCCTGGTCATTGCGCTCTTGTCTAATAGCAGAACATCCCTGTCTCTACATGTGGCAGTCATAAGTCCGGGCAGGCATCCAGCAAATTTTCACAAAATGAAAATGGCCACGCTGAGAAAGGTTGACTTCGCTTTGATACCCCCGGTTTTCATCACCCCGGGCTGCAATACGAGGACAAGGTCATTGTTAACGACACGGCGTAGTCCGGCAACAAAGAAGGTCACTACCTGTTATGTGGACATCCTATCACCTACTCCAGAATACAACGCCTCGTATAGAGGCTCTCAGGCTCAGGAGACTACAGCGCATCGTGTGACCGGCAATCCATCTATACGGAACAGCTTTGATACAAGGCGCCAGCGGCTCGTAGTCCGTGACTATCACCGACAGCCTATATCGAGGTTACGTGTTAGTGGTTCACTTGGTGTAACGTTCCACGAAGGGAGACGGCGTGAGAGAGGGACCGTACAGAAGTATCTCTCATTCAGTATGCAATTACATGCCCTCGTGCTTTCACGATACATGCGGCAATTATTCAGCATTAAGAAGAGCTCACGGAGGTCACCGACCTGGCAGCGATGCTTCTAGCAATAGCTAGCTTGGAGCAAGGGTGGCACTGGCAGGCAAAGGGGCAGGGTAAAGTCAGGCTAAGATCCTGGCTCTGATCTACACTGCACCCGTCCATCCATCTTATGGTCCCTCTCTGGCAATCTCCCCCGCCCTTCAAGAGCCTCAAGGCTCTCTTGCTGATCCATGCCCTCGCCGGGTCCAGCCCGGACCGGACGCTGGCCGGGAACGGTGCTTCCGTCCTGAAGATCGTCTACATCCACAGCTTCTGGCACGTTTCTGTCTACACGTACGCTAACATGAACTGCGCCTTGTTCCGGGTGAGCCTGGAAAGTAACAGGACCGACATGGATACCCCGTGCGGCATGCGTCCATGAGGCCTCTCGTGGCGCCGAGATAGTCACAACTACTATACGACGGAGTATTACGGAACGCGTGACATCCAGAGAGCTCGAATCAGGTACCAAAAGGAAAGCGGCGGATTGACACCGAGGGTCTCATTTTCAGGCACGGGCTTGCCTATCGGGAAATACTTAGGTACTTCAACATTTCAGAACTTGCCGAGGTAGAGCAAAGCAACAGCGAGAAACTCCCGCCGGACCCCCATCGAGATGGCGGCGAATAGAATGCTTGATGATGCTGAAGCCTCTGTCTTTTATCGAGTGCGCACGAATCTAGCGTGATCGAACACTCCTGATACCCGCGGCCACGGATCGCCCAGTGTTTCCCGGGCGCGGTACGGCGTGTGATCCGAGAGCTATCGATAGCAAGAACCTCCCCATGAATATGAAGCATTTCCAGCAACAGATGAACCGGCTGAGAGCATCAGGGTCACAGGAGGCACCTGTGCAAAGGAGCTATCACGGCCGACTCGGGCCGCTATCTGCCTCTTGTCCATGCTCAGATCATGATCTACCCGTCTAAACCAGACACGGCTCGAGTTCCGGGCGGGTCGTCATTCACATAACGGAATCTCGTGATGGAGACCCATTAACTAATATGACACAGTCGTCGTACTAAGCGGTGCCGTAGTACAGATGAATGCTGGGCTTTTCACAGCAAATCGGGCATGGCCGAAACTTGAGGGCGGGAGTGATCTCTTAGCGCTCCGGGCGTAAGGACGATGGGAAGATGCCGTCGCAACCAACTCTAGATACGGCGCCTCAAAGGACATCAGGCCGTCTCAGACTCGTCCCGTCTGCGTGATAGGGGACTGTTTTGCTAGTAAGGAGCCCAAGTCTGTCGCACACTTCAGGGCAGGCCCCCACACACTGCATTTGCACCGGCACTGGCTCACCGCTTGCACGTAGAATGCGGCGAACACTGCGATACTCCTCGACGAGAGACTGGACGTGCCATCGATCTGAAGAATGGAACACAGCCAAGGCTTGGTCGTTACCCATTAGGGATACGAGCTGCCAGCTGGCGGTTCGTTTGCACCTGCGCTCCAGAGCCTCCAGTCAAAGCGCACGTCGCTGAAACACTCCTCCTGTCGGCGAACGGACTCCTGCGCTTCACGTCACAGGAGATCTTTGGGATGACTGGGAGGCTTGGCCTCACATCTTCAGGTTGGCCAGATGGTTAAGACGACGACGTCGGCCCGGCGCTGGTGTGACGGGTGTCGTGAGGCGGTTCCTCGAGACCCGACGGACCGCAGGATCTCAACTCTTGATGGTGAACCATCGCTCCTGCAAAAGCAACGACTACATATCGCGCTGGATGTGCTGATTGAGAACGAGGTTTCTTCTTGGCGAAGATCTCTTCACTGTTCGCTTTGGCTGGACCGCCGCACCGGGTCAACATTCGTTTCACACCTGACGATCTGTCCACTCACTCCACCGCACCACGTGCTGATCAACATGGCTGGCATACGTCGAAGCAAGCGAGACGTCACCCACGGGCTGATGCGACATGTTTCCCGAAGCCTGTCCAATCGCCAGGTCCCGGACGAGCTGCCAGGGCCGCCCCCCGATGGAATGGGACCATCCCCGGACGAGGGAGACGGCAAAGGGAAGGGCAAAGGGGAAGGGAAGCGCACCGGCAAAGCCGGTAAAGGAAAAGGCAAAGGCAAAGAGCAACAAGAACAAACAACGACAACGGAGGCATTGCCGGAGCCGACGCCGCCGCCGCCGCCGCCTCCTCCTGCCCCTCCTTCACCACCACCACTACCATCGCCAGCACCGCCGCCAGCACCACCTTCATTAGCTCCGGCACCACCACCTCCTCCCCCTTCTCTGCCTCCTCCGCCTCCTTCTCTTCCTCCTCCGGCACCCCCAAAGGAGACGCCGGCACCACCGCAAACGACACCGACCCTCGCGGCTCCTCCCTCGTTCTCGCCGCCGATATCCCGCGTCCGACTCCCCATCACAGCCCCCATCGCCCAGCGGCCCGTCATCGTGCCCACCGCCGAGCCGAAGCCCGAATCCCCAAAGCCCTCGTTCCCGCCCACAACGCTGGAAACAGTGCCGAGACCTACCTCGCGCGAAGAAGAGCTCATTGGTACGACACTGGCCCCGTCCTCGCGACCATCCACAATCCTGGAGCCTGCATCTCCCAGCAATGTCATCGAGGCGCCGCAACAGAGCAGGGGCGGTCTGAGTAGTGGGCAGAAAGCCGGCATCGCTGTCGGGTCCATTTGTGAGTTGATCCCTCCCACAGTTCGAGTCCGTCTCTAATACAAGTTAGTTGGCGCAGCCCTGCTCGTTGGAGCAGTCGCTCTCCTACTCCTGTGGTGGAAGCGCAGAAAGGCCCGCTACCACAACTTGGAAGAACAGGCTCCCCCGCCCGCCTCTGGTACCCGTTGGCCCATGCCCTGGGCCAGCAAACGAGGGAGCCAGAATATCGAGGAAGCCCAGAAACAGGCTCCTCGGCCTCTCTCCGACAGCAACTGGCTGATGCCCTGGTGGAACGGCAACAGTGTAACCCGGGTTTCCGGGGGTTCCCAAGTGCAGGCTCCCCCGCCCATCTCCGGCACCCACAGGCACTTGCCCTGGACCATCAGGCGCGGGAGCCGGAGTGTCCAGGGAGCCCAGAGAAAGGCACCTCGGCCCGTCTCCGACAGCAACTGGCTCAATCCATGGTGGAACGGCAACAGCGAGAGCCGGGTCACCGGAGGCACCCAAGTCCAGGCTCCCCCGCCCGTCTCCGCAATCAACTTACCGACGCCCGGGAACGGGGATCGCCAGAGCTGGAGCTCCGAGGGCAGCCGGGACCAAGCGCCGCCGGCGGAGGTGCCCACGGCGCGGCCGAGATCTCCGCTGCTCCCTGAGCCGGCCAAGACCCGCGAACACTCGGGCTGGGACTGGGAGTTTGGCTCCGTCTTGTCATTCACGGGTCTCTCCGTCCGCGGGACCCCGCCGCCGCGAGAGATGGAACAGGATGCTCCGAGCTCGAGGGGCTCGGTGTGGACCGATGGCTGGTCGTCGCGTGTGTCTCTTCAGAGTTCGTCAGGGGCCAAAGCTGCGCCGGCCCCGAAGAGGGCGCTAGATTGGCCATGATGATCGAAATACCAAGTCATCAGTCCTGTCGTGGAACTTTGCAAGTTGTCAGACACGTGACGCGTGAATGAATGCTGGCATTGGCCTCCTCGTGACTTGCGAAACGAAAGAAGCTGTTCTTTAGGAGGTCGATGAACGGTATGCAATTAAGCATTGGGGGAAAGCGGGGCGCCCCATGAGCCTGATTTTCGGGGTCGAATCTCGCACCCGAAATGCGGAGACGAGATTTGTACAGGTTGTGCACGTTCCGTGTCACGGCACAATTCGGGGACTTTCAGGACTTGCGTCTCTTCGCTGCTTTTACGTCCTGCCAAAGCGTCGTTAATTGGTACGCTGTAGATAAACGTCCTCAGCGATTTCGTAACCTCCATGGGCCTTATGCTTGTGCATTTCTTGGGCGACTGTGCTATGGATCGAAGTAGGAGGCTTCGCCTAGACGCCTACAGCCGCATACATTGTATGCCGCGTATTCAATATATCGGAAACGGGTGCCATAGGCGTCAAGAGAATTAGGCCCCTTCAATTCTATCAATCAAGTCAGCATGGTTCAAGTTGATGGTCTGAGCCGAGCCGAATTAAAGCGACAGGTACGCCATTCCAAATCGGGTGACGACTCAGTGGTGGTAACACGGAAAACCAGACGACACTTTCACCCCTTTCCCGGCGAATTCTACGCGCGAGTCGGTGAGATTGCCGTGTGACAAGAGCACGTTATGCGTGTGCTGCTCGAATCACCGCCATATTGCTCCCTCGTGGCATAACACCATGGCGTCGAATCATAGTAGCCGCTTGGCGTGCCGTCACATCCGCTCGGCTGACCCCTTCTGCGGACCGGACCTCACAAGCACTTATCTCCGGCCCTGAGCCGGTCGAACGATTGACGCCTGGAGTGCAGCGTTGGCAGCGCGGGGGAGGGAGATGCTCGGGCTTATGATCCCTGCTGGCGCCGACTGGGACGGTGCTTGACGAACCCGAGTCCGACTGTCCGAGGTTCGGTTATAGGGGACGTCGCGCGCACTCACGACTGCGGGCATCGTTGTCCTGTCATGGTGTACAGCTGGTTGAGGTTTCGCATCTTGGCTTGACGGAAGTATATAGCCTCTCTGCGCGATCGCATCTCAATACGAAGAGTCTGTCGCAACATGGATATGCACCTCGCGCGCTCTTCATCGACTTGACAGCACACCCAACGCCACCCGCGACAGCGTCTCAGAGGTTCAGACGATGTCGGCCTCTCGACCTGGAGATGCGCAGCCGCCCGTCGACGACGCAACGGCTGGCGATGACACGACGATAGAAGTCAAAGAAGGCATCAGCGAGGACAATGGACTTGGCGGCGAAAAGGACGTGGCGGTCACCGAAGGTCCCTCCGCGTCTCGCCCCGGGGATCTCACAGTCGAGAGTGGCGACCCTGAAAAGGCAGAGCCCGCCTCGTCGTCGCTCCCAGCCAAGCCCATGCTGGGCGTCAAGACCGACGAGGACGGCGACAACATCGTCGGCTGGGACGGCCCCGACGACCCGGAAAATCCATACAACTGGCCTGCATGGCGCAAGGTCGCCAACTGCGGAGCCATCAGTGCCCTGACCTTTGTCACGCCTCTCACATCATGTAAGTCCTCACGAGATGCTCGACCAAAACCAGGAATTTGACCCAACTCAGCCATGTTCGCCCCTGGCGTCCCTCTCCTCATGAAAGAGTTCGAGACCACGAGCACGACGCTCGCATCCTTCGTCGTGTCCGGTATGTTGACGTGTCCCTCACGCCTGTTCGCGCGACCCTGACAACAGCGCAGTCTTTGTCCTCGGCTTCGCGGCCGGCCCCCTCCTCTGCGCGCCCCTGAGCGAGATCTACGGCCGCCTCCCCATCTACCACGTCTGCAACGTCCTCTTCGTGTGCTTCAACATCGGCTGCGCCCTCGCCCCCAGCATGAACGCCCTCATCGTGTTCCGCTTCTTCGCCGGCGTCTTCGGCTCTGCGCCGCTGAGTGAGTACACCACACACACCCACCACCATGCGTCATACTGACAACTCCCCCAGCAAATGGCGGCGGCACCATCGCCGACATGATCGTGCAGGAGAAGCGCGGCGCCGCCATGGCCGTCTTCAGCATCGGCCCCCTCCTCGGCCCCATCATCGGCCCCGTGGGCGGCGGCTTCTTCGCCGAGGCCGCCGGCTGGCGCTGGGTCTTCTGGCTCATCGTCATCATCAGCGGCGTGCTCGGCGTCGTCATGGCCCTGACGCTGCGCGAGTCCTACGCCATGATCCTCCTCAAGCGCAAGACGGACCGCCTCATCAAGTCCACGGGCAACGCGCACCTCGTCTCCAAGCTCGACCCGGGCCTCGCGCCCAGGGACTTCTTCACGCGCGGCATCGTGCGCCCGCTCAAGATGCTCGCGAAGTCGCCCATCACGCAGATCTTCGCCGTCTACCTCGCCATCGCGTACGGGTACCTCTACCTCATGTTCACGTCCATCACGACCGTGTTCATCGAGTACTACGACTTCACGCCGGGTACCGCTGGCCTCGCCTTCCTCGGCCTCGGCGTGGGATCCTTCTTCGGCCTCGCTTTCTTCGCCGTCTTCTCCGACCGCTGGCTCAAGCACAAGGCCGCGCAGGAAAAGGCCGCCGCCGCCGCCGAGGGACGAGACCCGGACCCCGTCAAGCCGGAGCCGCGCCTCATCACGCTACCTGCGGGCGCTATCTTGCTGCCCGCCGGCCTGTTCTGGTACGGCTGGTCCGCGAACAACGCCGCGACGCACTGGATCGTGCCCATCATCGGCACGGCCGTCGTCGGGCTCGGGAACCTCGTCATCTTCCTCGCGCTGCAGATGTATCTCGTCGATGCCTTCTCCGTGTACGCTGCCTCCGCCCTGGCGGCGAACACAGTCGCACGATCCATTGCCGGGGCCTTCCTCCCCATGGCCGGCCTGCCCATGTACGACAAGCTCGGCCTCGGCTGGGGAAACAGCGTCCTCGGCTTCATCGCCGTCGCCATGATTCCCGTCGCCTTCCTCATTATAAAGTACGGCGAGGTCATCCGCACAAAGTACGAGGTGAAGAATTTGTAGGCGCCTCGGCTCGAAAAGTATTTTGTGATATATCATAGCATTGCTCTCCTTAGTCCTTATGCATAATAATCAGCAGTTTTCAATTCTGCTACCTCGGCGTGGTACGTTGCGTGGTCGGCGGTTGAGCAATCTTGAACCGCAAGTCTCATAAGCTGGGACCTGGAGGCAAGACACCCCAAGCCATGATCTCTCCTCGAAGTATAATGCAATATGATGCCCGTGCCAAGTTGTGCAAATCACGCGTCAGGGTACACGCCCTTCGTTGCCATCTCCTCAAACATGAACGAGACCACTTCAGTTGCGGCTATCTATGCTCTGCAAAGTGCAGTCTCAAAAGCAAGCCCTCTTCCCGTCCCTGCGCGTTGTCGCAAAGCGCCCTGTGTACTATACATGTAATGCACCATTCCAACGTCCGCCTGTCGTCTTCCAGGCATCCAGATCCCCTTTTCAAACACCAGTCCCTTGACGATACGGCGACGCCATCTAGTCGTCATCCGTGTAGCGGGGGCCGCTCGCCGCAGGCGTCTCGGGCGCGCCATATGCAGCAGGCGTCGGGGCGCCGTAGTAGCCGCCAGAGGCGAAACCGCTCGCCGCCGGCGTGGGTGCCGAGGCAGCGGGCGTCGGCGCAGAGTCGCCTCCCCAGCCGCCCTGCCATCCACCGCCCGGAGTCGGGGCGTTCACCGCGCCTGGGGTCGGTGCGGCGTACGCACCGGGCGTAGGTGCATTCAGTGCGCCAGGAGTGGGGGCGCTGAGGGCGGCGCCGGGCGTGGGGGCATCGTACGCGTCCCACGAGTCGTTGGCCGCGGCCGGAGTGGGTGCGGACTGTCCGCCGTACGCGGGAGTCTTGGAGCCCCAGCTATCACCGCCGTAAGCGGGCGTTCGGGATCCCAGGCCGAAGGCACCGTCGCTGCCGGGAGCAGGGGTCCTAGCACCAGATTGCCACGCAGGCGTCCGAGAACCGCTGCCGTAGGCCGTCCGGTTGCCATCGCCGTACGCTGTGCGGCCACCATCGGCCCATGCAGGAGTGCGGGATCCCGACATGTCTGGGCCAGACTTCCAGGCTGGGGTGCGACCACCACTGTTGGCGGCAGGTGCTGTTGCCTGTTAGTACTCTGTAACGAACCGAGGAAGAAGACCGAAACTTACTTCTTGAGCCCCAAGCAGGCGTTCTCTCCGACGATGCCATCGGCGTGCGGCCACCCTGCCAATCTGTACCACGCGACGGAGCGCCCGAGCCACTCACTGGGCGAGGGCCACGCTGGTTGATCTCAATCTTGGCGCCAGAGTTCTTGTCCTTGTAACTCAGGTGGTCCTTGGGCACGCTAACTGTCTTGCTCTTCGTGTGAAGTTCAACACGGGCATGGGTCTCCGTGGTGTCCTTGACGATACCAAGCAGACCTTTGTAACCGCCCCTCTTGATGATGACAGTCTGTCCAAGAGCTCGATCGCGGCCGAACGTCTTGGGAGGCAGCATCTTGTTGTCGCCAGCGGCGTTGGGGTTCCGCTTCATGGCCGGGTTCATCTCGTCCAGGTTCGGGCCGCTGGGGACCACGCGACCGCCCTTCGCCGCGACTGTGGTAACATTGCTGGCCCTGGTGACAAAGACACCGGCGTTGTCGCTACGGTCGTGGCTGTGCAGGTAGATGAAGGAGCGGTAGATGTGGATGATCTTGCCCTGGCGCTGCTGACCGCCGTGCTCTCGGACGACGTCGTCGAGTCGGATCTCTGAGCCGTTTCTATCGGCCGCAACGACGATCTTCCTCTTTGGGATCTTATTGGCAATCTGCGAGGGCATGAGCTGGCGAGGATCGCCGTTCTGGTCAAGAACCACCAGAGACTCGCGTTCCACCTTAACAACGCAACCAACGGTCGTAGGATTGAGTTGGACCAGATCCAACAGAGCGTATTGACCAATGGAGCCTGCGCCGCCCGAGTCGCTGGCTTCGCGGAGGTCCTTGCTGAACACTGTGACTTCCGTGTTGGACTGATCCGTAACGAAGGTGACGCGGTCGTCGACAATCTTGACAACCATACCAACTTCGTCGCGGAATCTGCTGCCTCCAATAACCTTGACGTGATCACCTTCCCTGAACCGCTTGCGCAGGCCTTTGGTAGGCACCTCGATAATTTGCCCGGTGAGCTCGCCTTCGGTCACTTGCAGGGTGACGATATCGCCCTGAACACTGGAGGCTCTGCCGACCACGCCCATCTGCTCGCCGGCGTAGACCTCAATAACGTCGCCGGGGAGATATGTCGTGCTGGCATTGCTGTCTTTGAGACTGGCAGCGAGCGCCTTGAGATCAAGGTTTTCGGTACCGTCCTCTGCGCCCGAGGCAAATCTCGTCACCTCTTCCAAAGTGGGGTTGACATCGGTGACAGTGAGCAGCTGGATCTTGACGTCCTTGACCTGGAAGCCGTTCTCGAAATCCTCGCCCATGTACGTCCATGTCTTCGTGGAAGGGTTGCCTTGGATGTTGCGGGGATGGCGCTTGCGGGCCTCTGCGTCGCTGAACAGACGTTGCGGGGGTCGTGGGCCGGGTTGTCCGATCGGCCGCTTCCTCTTGCCATCAGCAGTAAGAGTCGCCGAGAGAGGCTCGTCTCGAATACCGTAGTCCAGGCGGGGAATGAAGCGGACCCTGGCCTCAAGGCCGTTCTCTGTCAGATCCAGCACCTGCGCAAGATCGCCGGCGTGCTTGGCGGGACGCTTCAAACGAACCCACGCGCCAGGCTCCAGCGTAGGGGTCTTGGTAACGCGGAGAAGGTCGGGCCTGTCCTTGATCTCGACAAGAATCATCTTGCTTCTGGGGTAGACGTTCAGAATACCATCGAGAGCGACCATGATATCACCGGACCGGTTGGCCTCGACATAGATGTAGCCCTTCATGACGGACTCGGGACCGCCGCGCTCAAAGGCGGAGATGATCGCGAGCTCATCCTTTGTTCCCAGCCTCTCCTGGAGTCTCTTCTGAATGGAGAAGACGACCTCACGCTCCTTGCCTTCTTTACAGCGAACGGCCCAGATGGTCGGGTCGTCGACACTCGGCATGAGCAGACGCTTGGGCACGACTGTGGAATCGCCGAAGCCGCGGTTAGAGCGGCGATTGCCGTACCGCTGACGAAGGATCTCGGCCTGCTTCTCCGCATCCATGCTGTTCTCCAGCTCGCGTTGGCGATCGAGCTCCCTGTGTCTGCGGTCATCGAGTCTGCCTTGGTCGACGGCGTCATCCGGATGCTCATTGTCGATGAAGTCTCCTATTTCTTCGCCATCCTTTTCGTCATCCTCGCCTTCGTCGTCATCGTCGACTTCGGCCTCCATATCGAAAAGAGCGGCGGCTCGGTCCTTGCGACGCTTGCGGCGGTGGCCCTGTGTCGCGACTGTCAGCGAATGGCCGGAGAAAATGTGTCGTGCGGGTTTGGGGCCATGTTTCAACAAAGAGGGCGTGACGATCACGTACCTGCTGGACATCGTCCTCGTCGTCCTCATCGTCCTCGTCTTCTTCATCATCGTCGTCTGCTACACCGCGCCCAGTATCATCTTCATCGGCCTCATCTTCGTCTTGCTCGTCGTCGTACTGAGCATTGCGGTTGCTCTTCACGGCAACAGGCGACTGCTCGTCGTCGTCGCCCGCTTCGTCGTCATCGTTGGAGTGTGCGATGGGGCTTCGCTCTCGCTTTGTCGCGGTATCGTCTTCGTCGTTTCCAGCGCCTTCGTCGTCCGAGACATCAGCGGGCGCGGGATTGAAATCGTCCTCCTCTTCAGAGTCGTCGAAGTTGTCTTTGTAGTCGTTTGACGCCATCTCGGGCGAGCTGAAACGGCAGGCAGCAGCTGCCGAGAGGGTTGGAATTCGCGTGGAGGTCGGGGTGTGAGAGAAATAAAAGAAGAAAAGAGATGGAGATGCCCGGCGGAAGGGAGCGGGAGCCTACGCCTTCTTATGTAGCAGGCAGGTTGCGCGGATAGGGAACAAGGTCAACGATGAAAGCAAGGCTAAAGTAAAGTGAATGCATGGTCGCGACGTGAACTTTTGGTTGGCTGACTGGCCAAAGGGAGCAGCTGGCGCACGGCCACAATTGAGCTTGAAGGCAGCCACAAAAGAATGTGGCGTCTTTCCGGTGATTTACCGACCAGCACCTACCCCTCACCGAGCCCCTCACTCCGACTGACCTTGAATCTCACCGAGGAGTTCATACCCGAGGCTCAATCAGCCGTGGCAGCATGAGCCGAATATCCTATTAGGCATACAGCCTGAATTCCCATTTTAGTTTTGAGTAGATGTCAATCTTTTGGTCTGTCAACAATTTATGATCTGCCGTTATCTTACTCCATGCCTACCATGAAAGCCATCGTGATTGATCAATTTGTCGAAGTCAGTACTCTGACGGAAACTCCAGGGCCCTTTGACATGCTGATCCCCAAAGCCTAGAGTCTCGACGATGTCAAAGTCTCTGAAACCCCATCACCAAGAAATCATGACGGCTTTCTTGTTCTAGTTCACGCAGCTGGGGTCAATTTCGTGGATATCCTCTATGTTCATTTCCCGAACCACCCGATGTTGATCAAGACTAACACCCACCAAGGCACAAGGCAAGCATCAAAACAACAAGATCCTCGTAAAGCCTCCTTTCACCCTCGGTCTCGAGTTCTCCGGTACCGTGCTATCTGTCCCACATGGCACCACAGCCTTCCGCCCCGGTGACCAAGTCTTCGGCGGCCACACTGGCTCCTACGCCGAGGTCATTTCCCTCCCAGCAACGGCCTCTCTCCGCCATGTACCATCCTCATGGGACCTGGTCGGCGCAGCAGGCATCTGCGCAACGCTCCCAGTATCCTACGGCGCGTTAGTCCTCCGGGCAGGGCTCAAGCCAGCCCAGACCGTCCTCGTCCACGCAGCGGCGGGCGGTCTGGGCATCATGGCCGTTCAGATCGCCGCGGCCCTAGGATGCCGAGTCATCGGGACCGCCGGATCGACACAAAAATGCGCCGTTGCCAGGAAGTATGGTGCGACAGCGTGTATCGACTACACCCAGGACACGGAATGGTGGAAACGGGTCCTCGAGTTGACAGATGGCAAAGGCGCCGACGTGGTCTTCGACCCAGTAGGCCTTGTTGACCGGTCATTGAAATGCATAGCGCATTTCGGCAAGCTGCTCGTCGTGGGATTTGCCGGCGGTGAAATCGAGAAGATCGCCATGAACAGGGTGCTTTTGAAGCAAGTCTCAGTAATTGGATATGTAAGATGCTTCCAGCGTTTACCCCCCACCATCCTGGTGCTGACCTGCCACGATACAGCGCTATGGAGAGACTTTGCGGCGGGATGCCGATGAAGACGACCTCATCTGGCAAGGCTTGCAACCCCTCATCGACGCGGGCAAAATCGTCCCCGTCGTCTATGATCGAACATACTCCGGACTCGCATCCACCCCCCAAGCGCTCAAGGACCTGTCCAGTCGGAAAACCTGGGGCAAAGCCGTCATACTGCTCGATCAGACAACGCACACGGATGGGGCAAAACTGTAAATTGTGCTTTTATAGTCAAGACACTCCCAAACCCATGCGGCATCCTTTGGTACGCCTGAGGGGTATCGCTCACTCATGCCGCCCCTACCCTCTCGGTCCTGCCTCTTCAGCCATCATTCATGTTGTCCAGGGCCTGACTCATTTCGAAGCCAATGACCAAACACAGTCGCCTTCTCGTCACGCGCTTCCCACCAGGCCGACAAAAGGATCCGGCCAGGGGCAACACCTCAATACAGGCCGTTTCATACCGAACGCCAAGCTTCGCAATGCAGATCCCGCAAGTCTATGATGTCGGTGGTGCTCCAGGACTGTCGACTCGCTGTGTCTATATCGTTGTTGGGCATATACCTCAGAAGGCTCATGGAGCTCAGGGCATCTTGACACCCCACAAGCCCCTGCCAGCCGTGACACCGAGCCAGTCGCCGTATTCGCCGTTCGCCATGTGTGGGACGTAACCCAGGTTGCCCACCTCGTAGTCGCATTGCCAGCTGGCCGTAGGAGTTCGGAAGTTGTCCTGGCCGGTACCGTTGGCAGTACCATTGGCGAGATCCCAGATGAGCACTTGGCAGTCATCTCCTCCTGAAGCCAGAACACCCCGACGAAGCGGCGACCACTCGACGCAGTTGATGGCTCCGCCGTGTCCACGCAGTTCGAGCAGAGCCTGACCAGGCTGTCGCACGTCGAGGATCCGGATGATGTTCGAGTCCTGCGCAAATGTCGCCAGCAAGTGGGTATCGTGGGGCGAGGTCGCCAGTCTCAGAAGAGGCGGCGGGTTCGTCATGGTCTGCTGCGCGAGGGTCGGGCTAATCCTACCGCCGGCGGCATCTGTAAACGTGGTCAGTCGGATGTCATGATACACACTGTACGGATGCGCCTACCTCGCTCGTCCTTGGACGTGGGCTCGTAGATGATAGTGCTGTGCTCCAGGCTACGGAGATCAAACATGCGCACACTACCATCCTGGCCACAGCTCACAAAGACGTCCACGCTGTTGGCGCAGAATCGCACGTCGTACACCTCCTTGTCGTGAGCAATCAACTGCGTCTTGGCAGTCAGGGAGGGAATGTCCCAAATCGTGCAGGTTGTGTCGATGCTCGAGGTGATGATCAAGCTGGGTGACACGGTGTTCCAGTCCAGGGAGGTCAAGGGAGCCGTGTGGTCGGGTGTCTTGGAGTTGGACAAGAGTGCCAGTGGTGTGAGCTTCGTCGACGATGTCTCACGGCCTTGCCTGCCGGTGATGGAGCTGCTCGTTGTGTTAGTGGCCTCGGATGGCAGGGACCAGAGACGCAGATGGTCGCCCGATGTGGCAAGCAGGTCGGTAGACTGCTTCTGCGACGAAGGGGGTTCCCATAGGAGGCGAGTGACGGGATAAGAATGCGTGGCTTCAGCGATTTTGTTGAATTCCAGGCTGTACTTGGAACCACCAGCTTGTTGAATCTCGGGTGGCGCCGAGGTCATTTGTGCGTCGAGAATTTGGATCTGAAGAAAACCATTATTAGTAGGAGCCGAGCAGTAGGGACATCTTCTACAGCCGAACATACAAAGTTGTGACCATCTTCAAGGTAGCTGCCGACAGCCAGCTTGCCGGCACTGTTGCCTTGCGGCGCCCATTTGCACCAGTCAAATGCATAGAGCGCCCACGGAGCGAGGTAGTTGCTGGCACCGGGCTGCGTGTTGGCCAATTCGTACCCGAGGGTCCCCGGCATGCCGTCTGACATGCTCGAGTCAGCCCGCGGGCGGATGTCGGCGAGACCCAAGGGGGTGTTGGAGATGTTCCTCTGCGACCCGGGCAGGTTGTACTTGTCGCCAGGCGACATGAACTGGGAAGAGGCAGTGCCGCCAGGCGTCGTGGGAGTGTAAGGCGAGAAGGAGGACTGGCCCTCGAAGTTGGCGGCGGGAGAGGAGCGAGAGTAGCTGTGAGACAGGGTCAAAGGAGGCTTGGAGGAGGATGCGTAGTCACCCTGCTGGGCCTGCGACGGCAGCGAGGGCGCGGTGTTGGCGGTCATGGGGGGAGGACGACCCTGGCCTGGGCCGCCGGGCTGGAGGACGTTGGGCACCGCCGAAGACCCGTGGTAAGAGGCGGAACTCGGAGGAGCCTGGTCAAGCTTGATCTGAGGACCTCCGCCGGTAGAGTATTCGCGAGGCGAGAGCTGGCCGGAGTGGCTCATGCCGGCAGGCGGCATATGCAGCTCGTCCCCTTGGGATGAGTTGTAGGTGCCTGTTCTTCGAGGCGAGGTATATTGTTGTTGCTGGTTCATCGCGACTGAGCAACACGAGGAGATCGCGGAGAGTGTTGCGGGGTTCTGGCTGACGGTGATTGCAGGAAGCGATACCAGCACTGGGACAGACGAGGACTTGGCCGAGCGAAACCAATCCCGTCGCTGGACGCGGGATGTCGCAGACGGACTCGAAACCAGACGACCACGTCAGCGCCCCTTAGTCGATGCGAACAGTGATAAGGAGGGATTGGGGATGGCTGAATGGTCGGAGGCAGCGTTTTTCGGTCGAGGATCGAGTGTGCGCGAAGTTCAGCCACGGAAAAACTGCCAGAGACGCGGCGGGACGGCGCGAACTACCAGAGGGAGTTGAGGGGTTGGAATGGAACAAGGCTGGGGTTGTGGCTCCGTCTGCAGACGGGATGCGAGCGGTGGTGGATTGATTCTTGACCAGGCGGGAGTTCCCTGCTGCTCCTGCACTGCGTTGAGCCGGTGCAGTCAACCAGTGCCGGCCATGGCAGTCCGGGTCGTCTGTCAGGGCCAGTCAGCAGCTAACCAGAGCATCCAGCCGCTAGATTGTGAAACACTACAGGCTCTTAGCCTATTCCATGAGTAGCCACGAGCTGATAAGCCCCGATTGCTGAATCAAACAGGACGGACTTTCCTTTTCACATGAAATGAGTCCACTGCCTCCCTGTGAGAGATTCATTATGGCCCTGTGACGTCGACAGCTTCTTCTTGGGCCAGGCAATCAACCAAACACTCACACCATCAACAAGCTGCGACTCACATGCCGCATCACCTCACATGCTTGTAGGTCATGAGGCCACATAGCTCACATTAATGTATCTTACTTTCGGCGACTTCTTTTTGGAAACCTCTTTAATTTTGAAAGCCTGTCTAGCACCTGCCAGCGTCTTGCCCTTATCCTTTCAGTGACACTTCGTGTCTGCCTCAAATTCACCAAACGCCAACGGAGGTGTTGGCCGTCAAGTTGAAGATCAAACCCCGGGGCCAATAGTCCTGGTGAGGCGTGTACGGCGGAAGCCAAGACTTGTCTGCAGTTCACCTTGGCTGTCACATATCGTCGGTCGCAACTACCGGCCAACATGGCTTTCGCTCGATCAGCGGCCTTCTTCGACCGCTCGTCACGTCGGAAAAACTCCAGTCTACTTCCCATGCACGAGAGACCTCGCAAGTCGGAGGAATATGACCTCGACGAACTGCCACCGGACGTGGAAGACGCTCTGCTCTCAGAAGACGCGGCGCGCGCTGAGCGTCTCACTATTCGCTCTCCCTCGCCGATGGATCCCTGGGAAGAGCCCGCGAGCTCGACGGGTTCGAGCTCGAAATTCAAACAGCGAGGACACTTCCTCCGAGGACCACCGCCGCCGATTACTGCATCCATGCTGGTGACAAAGCCCTCATCATCTACGTCGGCTAGGAGTCATGATCGTATGCCTGGCAGGGATGGCCCATCGCTGAGCACGACGCTCGGTAGCGTCTTCTTCGACAACCGCGGCTCAGCGCGCCCGCCTCGCACATCAGACTCGATATGGCGCAGCTTTCAACGGAGGGAGAAGGCCTTGTCCCAGGAACTCCAGAGTCTGCTGGACATGCAAGCATCAAGCCTCGCAGCCGGGAGCGGACCATCCTCTAACACGAGCGAGCTCGACACCTTCAGCGACGATGGCAGCACGACGCCAACGGCCACCTTTTACTCGACTGTCACGTCCAGATCACGCATGGTTGCCTCACTCGATATCCCGGCACGTGCTAATGCCCGCGGGGACGTCATACCAGTTCGCCAGCCAAAGCGATCAAAGCCCAAAGGCCTACACACTGCTCGGAGTGGGCTGAGCAAAGCCATGACTGCAATGGCAAACATCAAATATGAGGAAGACTCCCATATAGCCACGGCGATATCTGAGCGCAAGAAGGCGCTGGCATACATCAAGAAGCTTGCTACGCGCCAAGAGGGGATCGCGAGCGAGATGAAGTTCCTGTCCGATGATAGCGAGGAGCCCCTGGCGAAAGAGCTGAAAGAGCTGGGGTCACAGCGTGCGGAGCTTGACAAGGAGATCCAGGACCTCGAAGAGCGGCTGGTCGGTATGCGGAATCGCCGTCGCTGGCTTGGGCGAAAGATGGATGATGTTAAGAACCGCCGGGAGGCAGGACTCAGCGGGTATCGGGGTGCTCTTCAAGAGGTCGAGGGCAAGTTGACGTCGATTATTTACCGGCCGCAAATCGAGCCCTTGGATATGGCGGCGCTTACACAGAGCCTGGGAGAGCAAGACGCAGCGCTTCTTGATTTTACGACTGGCGAGGACTTTTTCCAGCTCATACCCGAACGACGAACCGCCGAGATGGCCGTCGACTGGTGGGAGGGCGAGTTGCATATTCTGGAGGCGCGGCAGAAGCGGGTCGACGAAGACAGGGACGCTCTTGAGGCTGGGCTGGTCCTTTGGCATCAGTCTACCTCGCTCGTGAGCGAATTTGAAGCGGATCTGAGGAAGCTGATGGCTGGAGGTGCAAAGGGAAAGACTCGCGAGGGCTCGCCTCCGGCTCAAGAAGTCATGCAGCAGCAGCTATCTCGCATGGGCGAAGTCATCAAAGAGCTCGAAGGCCATGTCAAGGAGGCTGAAGCACACAACTGGAACCTGTTGATCTGCGCCATAGGCGCGGAGCTTGAAGCCTTCCGTGAGGCAGAGGCAGTGTTACGAAGCACCTTGGGTGGTGAGCCATCACCATCGCGTGAACAGGACGGGGAGACCGAACCTGGTCCAAGCGGTCCAGACCGAGAACAGACAGACGAGGATGGACCTTTAGAAAGCGACAACGAGGTTCCCCCCGACCTGTTGGTATCACAGGAAGGCACAGAGCAGCACGAGGCCTCCCAAGCGCAATCAGGCATCGAATCGCCTCCTGCCTTTCGCAGACAGAGCGACAGCAACGTGCCACCACCCGAGTTTCTGGCAGAGCATGACCCCGAGTCGGAGGCTGACACCCGGAAGTAGGCTGGCCTTTCAATGGTACGCCTGGGACGGGAGGTTCATCGTTGGCATCTTATCACACCACAGTGCAATACAAGGCACGACATCATAATCTAGAACAATAATATCTGTACCAACACCTGAGTTTCCGTGTCATCGCGTCGTCAGCTGTAATAAGTGCCGCATAATTCGACTGAACGGCGGTAACCTCGGTTATGAATGGTGGAATCGCCGTTTCGCCCAAATCGCTCCCGAGAGTGGAGCAACACGACGGGAAAACCATCGGCGCACCTCGTGACGAGCCACCACAAGGACATATTAGTCTCCGTACGTCCATGACCCGGGGCGGGAAAAACAGTCACGGATTTTCTGGTATACTCGGCATATTTTCAATTTTTGTTCTTATTTATCGAAGAGCCCAGTGGTGGCAGCAGTGATGATCATGAAACCCAAACACCCAGAACGCCATCCGTAACGAGGTGCGAGATGGGCGCCTCGACGAGCCAAGCCGACATTGCCCGGCATACCCCGCGAGGGCCCGTACTGCAGCATTTGAGGAGAGATTCGGTAACCTGAACGACAAATAGTCTCATTCCGTTATTTCTTCAGGTCGAGCCTCGAAAGACAAGAATGTCGTCGCCCGTCTCTCTCGCAATGTTTCCGCCCGACTTCCTCCGATCACCTGGTACGGTCAAACCAGCCGCTGGAGCCGGCGATGGCGACCGACTGATCCATGACCCATTCGCCGACACCCAGGTACTTGTCGATCCACTTGGACATCTCCTTGTTCTCGCCAGAGGCTCTCTCGGTCTTGAAACTAGGCCTAGGAGTTCCCAGAGGGGCATGCGTTAGTCGTCTGGCTTTCGGAGGCACGGCAAATATCGCCATGGCAGAGTCGCGGGCCACATTTGGCACGCTCCATGGGGGGTTCGGATCCGAGTTCAACTCACGTCAGGCCGGTCGATCGCTTCATGCCCGCGAGGACGGTCGAAACTGCAGAGAAGGCATGTAAGTACGAGACGAGCCAGACGGGACCACCAGAGGGGGTACCTACTCAGCACCGCATCGACGGCGTAGTGTGTAAGACGCCCCAGCTTCGACCAGAGTCCCAGAGTCAGCAGGTTGAGGAGCTACGGCGCGAGTTAAGACGGCGCAAGCTACCAGCGGGCTGCCAGCTCAGCGAACCGCTGAGGCCTGGCCGACAAAGACGCTGGACGTACCATGGTGTAGTCTGGAGCTCAGGCGGTATGTTCGGTATTTTCGTTTCCACTCCGGTCGTCTCTGCTATGTCGCTTTCTTTGGAGGAATGATGCTAACGAGGCGGTCAGGTTGCACTATCGTCGGTTGATGGTTGGGTTGCTGCAGGGACCGAGTCGAAGCACGAGACAGAGATGCCTCCAAGCATGGCGGACCAGTCAGCTGTCAGTGAAGGTGGGGTTTCAGCCCGACGGGCAACGAGGCTCCACCGAACAACTCCCGCCCCGACCGGTCCAGAGTCACGTGCCATGAGCTGATAAGCACTGGCCCAAGCTCCCGTGGTGGAGATCTCAGGCCGTTAATCGCCAGACGATGATTCGCCATTTTACAACGCCACTCAGTCCTGTCAGTAAAGTGGCTCCTTTCCCGCCGGAGCAAATGGTTGGCCTCGCGAAGCAGTGGTGGCACGAATGAGACTTTTGGTTTGTTGAGGTCCGTCCCTGAGGCTTTATTTTTGGCTGGCTGGTCCGACAAACGGAGTTCCGAATGTGCCGCCACGCAAAAAGCATCAAGGGCCTGAGAGCTAAGCTTGGGCTTCGACTCTTCGAGGGCGCGGCAAAAGGGCCGACCGCTTGAAACGGCAAGTGCTCAAGAAACAAGACGAGGTCGAAATCCCTCAGAATCTCCTGGATCGGACATTGGGAATTTGGTGATTGCCTACGGTCTCATAGGCTATTATCGCGGCCAGTACGCATTTCTATGACATGCCATTGGTCACCGATCCACCAAGGAGCTTCTAGCGTGGGAGGCGGGCGCCGGCATCCGGATTGGCCGTCCTGGATGGGATTTACAGCGACCTCAACAGCGGATGAGGACCCTGAATACGCTGGGAAGGGGGGCCGTGGGTACCTACGGGCAGCGTGCCTTAGCGGGCGTCGACTGCTGTTACAGGACTCGCAGGACCCTCGCCCACCAACAGCTCTCGCCCCACACCCGTCGGTTGGTGGGGGTTGCGCATTCTCATTGGGCGCAAGCTTGGGAGCCGCTGACGGCAGCATAGCGGGGGAATGTTGCCCGCTCCGACGCCCAGCCAAAAACACCAGTCCAATTGAGGAGGGGCAGTTCCAGCTTCACCGTGTCTCGACCGCCGCCTGAACTTTTTTTCTCTCATCCCGCAACAAAAAAGCCTCGTCCTCCATCCTTCCTCCTCAATCTCCAGCATCTACAAGGCATCCCTTTCTTGAGTATTTTCACCGGGAAATCCATCTGCTCCTCTGTTCTACCTGAAGAGCTCAAGAACAGACAATCGGACTTTCCAACGTCCGGTTCCTCCAACCCCTCGTATCCTCCACCAAACCGGGCGAACAGCTCAAACCCACCATCACAATGGCCACCGCGAAGGAGCACCTCGACGTCGGCAGCGGCAAGATCGCATGGCTCGCTAACCTCGACACTGCGTATCAGCCCGAGAAGAACTACCGTCGCTCCTCCATCATCTGCACCATCGGCCCCAAGACCAACTCTGTTGAGGCCATCAACAACCTCCGCAAGGCTGGTCTCAATGTCGTCCGCATGAACTTCTCGGTAAGTCAGGGCCCCAGATAGGCAAAACTTTTGTTGTCGGCATGCTAACAGTCGCCCGCAGCACGGCAGCTACGAGTACCACCAGTCCGTCATCGACAATGCCCGTGCCGCCGAGAAGTCTCAGGCCGGCCGCCCGATCGCCATTGCCCTCGACACCAAGGGCCCTGAGATCCGCACTGGCAACACTGCCAACGACGAGGACCTTCCCATCTCCGCCGGCAAGATCCTGAACTTCACCACCGACGACAAGTACGCCACTGCTTGCGACACGGACAACATGTATGCTCCTCCTACCCCGCCATGACCCCTGCGCCCCAAGCTGACCCCTGCCCCCAGGTACGTTGACTACAAGAACATCACCAAGGTCATCGAGCCCGGCCGCATCATCTACGTCGACGACGGTGTCCTCGCCTTCGAGGTCATCAAGATCGTCGACGACAAGACCATCCAGGTCCGCGCCCGCAACAACGGCTTCATCTCGTCCCGCAAGGGCGTCAACCTGCCCAACACCGACGTTGACCTGCCCGCCCTGTCCGAGAAGGACAAGAACGACCTGCGTTTCGGCGTCAAGAACAACGTCGACATGGTCTTCGCCTCGTTCATCCGCCGCGGCGAGGACATCCTTGACATCCGCAAGGTCCTCGGCGAGGAGGGCAAGCACATCCAGATCATTGCCAAGATCGAGAACCGTCAGGGTCTCAACAACTTCGCCGAGATCCTCGAGGAGACGGACGGTGTCATGGTCGCCCGTGGTGACCTCGGTATCGAGATCCCCGCCGCCGAGGTGTTCGCGGCCCAGAAGAAGATGATCGCCATGTGCAACCGCGCCGGCAAGCCCGTCATCTGCGCCACCCAGATGCTCGAGTCGATGATCAAGAACCCCCGCCCCACGCGCGCCGAGATCAGCGACGTCGGCAACGCCATTACGGACGGCGCCGACTGCGTCATGCTTTCCGGCGAGACGGCCAAGGGCAGCTACCCCAACGAGGCCGTCTCGGAGATGCACGAGGCGTGCCTCAAGGCCGAGAACACGATTCCCTACGTCTCGCACTTTGAGGAGATGTGCACGCTGGTCCATCGCCCCGTCTCCGTCGTCGAGTCGTGCGCCATGGCCGCCGTCCGTGCCTCCCTCGACCTCAACGCCGGCGGCATCATCGTCCTCTCGACGTCTGGTGTCTCCGCCCGCCTCCTCTCCAAGTACCGCCCTGTCTGCCCCATCTTCATGGTCACCCGGAGCGCCCCCACCTCCCGCTTCGGCCATCTGTACCGCGGCGTCTACCCCTTCCTGTTCCCCGAGACCAAGCCCGACTTTGAGAAGGTTAACTGGCAGGAGGACGTCGACCGCCGCATCAAGTGGGGCATCAACAACGCCGTCAGCCTCAACGTCCTCAACAAGGGCGACACCGTCGTCGTCGTCCAGGGCTGGAAGGGCGGCATGGGCAACACCAACACCCTGCGCATCGTCAAGGCCGATGCCGACCACCTCGGCCTTGGTGAGCTGTAAGTGATGCTGACGCGGGGAAGGAGGAAAGACAAGAAGGTCATGACGGGATCATGAGAAAGCGAGAATGCCGCGAGGCCGCGGAAGGCCTCGCCGATAGACAGTGGCTGCGGCGGTCCTAAGGAGGGGCGCTGAGCCGGACGCGGGAACCTAATGTGTCTGTTACCCGTGTTGGTTTTGATTTCATAGCTCTCAGTATGCATACGAAGAATCATGTGTTACGGCAGTACGCCTCCTACGTTTTGTTTCTCGCTGTGACTTTGTTCTGAGCTTGCTTCGGGTCTGTGGTTTCCCCTGGGAAGCACGGCCGTGCCTCTCAGGGGTGAATTGTGAGTGCTGCACCTGCAGGGCCGCCGTTGCTCGGGTGAGGCCATATCCAGTGGAAAATAGGCGCCCCGTCATGCAGATTGTTTTTTCTGTCGGTCAGTTTCGCGCCTTCAGTTTGGCCACTTCACCTTGGTTGCCGTTGCCCTGGGAAGAACACCAAAACGCGCCACCGCGACCTGACTTGCAACACGCACAAATCGCCATACTCGTGCAACAGAGCTCTGAACACCATCTTCCCAGCGAAATTTTGCAATTGGTTTCCTTGCGGAGCCGTCACCACTTCGCTCAACTGTCATTGCTGCATCTGTATCATCACCACATCGCCATTGCTTCCATGGTAAGTACAACCACCACCCGTCCCTGCCCAAGCCCCCAGATCCAAGGTTACAGCCGGCCGCCTCGTACTGCGAGACGACGTCACCGCGCCGAGCCTCATTAAGCCCGCATGATCTATATTTTGATTAACCCGCCTCCCTCCTGCAGGCCCAGCGTCACAGCACGACATGAATACCAAGCGAAAGTTCACGGGCGGCTCCGTGGAGGCGCGCACTCCGGACAGCCGCGCACGACAGAGCCCCGAGCAGCTGCAGGCACAGCTGCCGAGGGTCGGGCTCCTCTGGGGCGTCGAGGGGAGCGCGGAGCGAGTCCTCGATAGGGTGGCGGACGCGAGTGCCCTGCTGTCGGCCGTCGAGGAGCGGGAGCGAGACGAAGGGGAAGAAGGCACTGCTGTTGAGAATGCGCTCGCGGGATTGCTTGAGAGCTGTACAGGTGTGCTCACCCGTGAAGGGTATGTGCTTACAACAACGGAGGAGTTGTTCGATCGCGTGGGGGAGGAGATGTGGTGGAACGTCGACGGAGGCTGGTCGACCGCCGTGTCGGCTGGCATTCTGAGCCAGGTCTGCATGAAGCTCGTCGCTGCTCGACGGGCGTATCGGTGCGGCGGACGAAAGTTCTACGAGCTCGACAGGGCGACGGGACCTTTGGTGCCAGCCATCGACCGCTTCGACGACGCGCTGGACCCGAAGGTAGCCGCCCTCTGGCTGGACAGGTTCGCGATCCCAGCTGAGGCGGAGGAGGCGGATGACGAGCTTGAGAGCCCAAGACGGAGTGCGGTTCAGAAATGGAAGGCGGCACAGTACCGATGCCAGAGGAGGAAGACGATGGATCGGCAGAGCATGCCGCACACGCCGCCCCGGCTGCTGTGCCCTACCAACGGGTCTGGGGTCATGGGTGCCCCGAAGGGCTTGAGAGGTGGTGCTCTCGCGGGTGCTAGGGCGCAGAGACAGAGGCACGGCCAGGAGAGCCTGAGCTCGCCTTCACGACAGGTTGAAAACGGTGGAAGCTACCTGGGCGACATGGATCTCATCATGGGCGGCCTCGACAGCATGATCCTCGACGAGATGCCGAGCTGCTGCACAGCCCCGAGCTTTGCCTGAACGCCTGCCGCTGATATATGGCCAAGATCCTTTCGTCCAGCTTCCAGCCACTCATCACGAACTCTCAACCAAAGGACGAAACACACGGACACTCGCCGCGCGACAACAAGGCCGAGGGATGTGGATGCTCATCAATTTCCCTCTCGGCACATGGTCACGCCTCATCAACCGAAAGTGCGGGAATCGGGATTGGCGTGGTGCCAGGGGGCGGTGACCAAGGATGACCACCACGGAGGATATATTAACTGCTGGGTTGCTGAGTCGGCCAGTGGTTGGTTTCATGGCTGCTCCATGCGGCCAAGAACCGCGGCGCCGGCATCGCGGACGCAACCGCCGACGCACCCTTCTCGAAGATGCCATGCGCGCCAGTGAGGGCGGCATCTCATCAGACGGTTTCCTTGCCTTGACGCTTCAGGACCACGCGCCCTTCCAAGCCGGTTAATACCCCGCGAATGCGCCAGCGGCAGTGGACGAGTTGAGTCGTGGGGAGCAGACAGGGGGATGTGACATGGCCGAGCCGGCGGGCGAGTCTGGGGTTGCCCGATTAGGCACGGCCCGGAGGATGGACGATGTCGACGGACTTGTATAAGATGAGCGCTGGACCCGGGGAGGTTTTGCACTCGAAGGTAGGACACCAGGATACCAGAACATCAGATCACTCTTTCTGCCGTCTGTATAAAGCACTCGCTGCGCATCTCATCGTTGTCTTTCTCGCTCTGAAGATCATCTCCTGCATCCCCCTGACGATCACTCACCATGAAGTCCGCCGCCTCCCTTCTCGCCCTGGCCTCTGCTGCCTCGGCCCACTGTACGTGCTGATGCCGATCTGCGATGATTCCGCAGCGATCATGGAGACATGGTATAAACTCAGGGTTCATAGGCCTTTACTGACGCATGACAGACGTCTTCCCCCAGATCACCATCGACGGCCAGTCCACCTCCGACTGGGAGATCATCCGCCAGACGGCCAACTTCCAGACCAACGGCCCCATCGAGGACGTCACATCCGAGCAGCTGACCTGCTACGAGCTGAACCCGGGCAGCCACGGCGCTGGCGTCCTGGACGTCCAGGCCGGCGCCACCGTCTGTAAGTGACCGCGTCCGAGATGTCCTCACCAAGCATCAAGAACGCTGACAACCCCCAGCCGTCCTCTCCCGCCCCGCCATCTTCCACCCGGGCCCCTCCATGGCGTACCTCGCCAAGGTCCCCGCCGGCACCTCCGCCGCCGACTTTGACGGCAAGGGCGCCGTCTGGTTCAAGTTCTGGCAGGACCAGCCGGACGTCACGCCCGCGGGCCTCGACTGGCCGACCATGGGTAAGCGGCCATCGCTCAACAAAACTTCCGGGCGGGTTTCACTGACAGCGCAACAGACCAGCCCAGCATCGACTTTGACCTGCCCGAGTGCCTCGAGGACGGCGAGTACCTCCTCCGCGTCGAGCACGTGGGTCTCCACACGACGGGCGGCCCTCAGTTCTAGTACGTCAAGCTGCCAACAAGCAGTTTCAGAGTGTGGATGTGTGCTGACTGTCTTTTTAGCCTGAGCTGTGCTCAGATTAATGTCTCTGGCGGCTCTGGGTCGTACAACCCCGCGAGCATGCTCAGCTTCCCTGGCGCTTACAGCATGAGCGACCCTGGTCTGGCTATTAACCTGTACTGGCCTGTGCCCACGTCTTATGAGTATGTTGATCCTCCTGGTGTGTTGTGGTCGGAGACTAATGTTGTGACTTAGGGTTCCTGGCGGCGCTGTCGGTTCGTGCTAAGCGGGCGTTGGTCAGTGGGGATCTGGAAGGGGCGATGTTCGAGGGGTGGTTGCATGATGAAGGCACAGTGTTGGACCGATACATGGGCCAGAATACCGGGTACCAAGCAAGCCTGAAAGTGTCTTCACGGCACGAGAGAGAGGCGTGAAGCTCCGTCCAAGTTCAGGCTGCTTGAGCAGGATGGACATCTGGGTATGTTGGCGGGCTCGGTAATGCAAGCATGTACATTCTTCAACCCGTTCTTGAACGCCTGTTTCCAGACTCTAGATCTATTGCCTCCTCGATGATGAATGTTGGCACCAAACGCCAGGCAAGACCGCGGCATGAATCGCACTGCTCCTAGTCCTCGCACTACCCGCCGAAAGCCAGCCCCAGATCAAAGCAAGCCGAAGAAGTACAGGTTCCTCACCGCGAACAAGAGGCACGGAACCCCCAGGCTCGCCCAGTTCACCATCGTCCACTCCCGGACGTCAAAGAGCCTCGGCCCCATGCACCACGCCGTGACGCCGACGTGGCCCAGGTCCCCCCACCACAGGGCGGACAGGTACGCATCGACGACGGCCCTGTCGACGCTGGCGTTCATGATGCTCAGGCCCAGTATGGCGAGCACGAGCACCAGGTTGCCGAACTGGAAGGTGACGATCTTCTCTGAGGGAAGGAGTTGATGGGAGACGGGCGTCGGTGTCTGTGTGAGGGCGTAGTATTGTGGTGCGAAGGAGGTGGTGAGGAAGCCGAGGATTTGGAGGGCTGGCTCGGCCACGCCGAAGATGAGGTATGTGACGTTCATGCTGGGTGGTGCGAGTATCGGAAGTGCGGGTGAGATGGGCTGGGCGGCGTCTGGGACGGCTGCTGGAGGGAGCGGGTGAGTCGTCGGTGAGAGGAAAAGGGCCAGGCACTGGGTTGACTGAACGAGGCCACGCGGGCTGCAAAGTCCGGAGCTTTAAGTACACAAGTACGCTGTCCCGATGTTCTGGAAAGTCCCGAGACCAAGGACCCGAAACCCAGGACTCGCCAGACCTCCGGCGCGGCGGGAATTGAACGGGGCCGAGGCCGGCGGACATCGGGGAGCTCGCTCAAGAGGCCTTCACGGATTGGCCGGCAGCCCGGTGCCTCCGAATCGCCGTCTTGCCCCCTGCAGCGCACCCGGGCTTTCGGGTCTTTCGGTCAACGAGGGCGAATGTCTCAGCCTCAAATGCGTGTGATTGAAGGGTGGGCTGTCCATCTTCCGCGTCACGCAAGTCACGGAAGCTTGGGGAAACTTTAAAGATGCACCGTCACGTCGAATTATAAAAGAAAGACCTTGAACTCCTCGATTCCCCCGTCAGCAGCTACTTCACCTCAGCCGTGTCTCACCCCCACGTCATCACCAGATCTCACCACAACACATCTACTCCTCTCTCTCACCACCTCAAAGACGCCCATCATGCCCACTCTTGCCCTCGCCGGTGGCACGTCCGCCAGTCTCGGCCGTGCCATCGTCTCAGCCGTCATCACCCAGACGCAGTGGAACGTCCTCATCCTCTCCCGCTCGACCAAGTCGCCCCTCTGGCTCCGCGCCATCGACCCCGACGCCAAGCGCCACACAATCGCCGCCGTCGACTACACCTCCGTCGACGCCCTCACCGCGACCCTCAAGGCCCAGGCGGCGCACACCCTCATCTCCGTCGCCTCGGCCGTCGACGGCACCCAGACGCAGACGCAGACGAACCTCCTCCACGCCGCCGTCAAGGCCGGCTGCAAGCGCTTCGCGCCCACGCAGTGGGGGTTCGGCCCCAAGGGCTACGACAGCGTCCCGTCCCTGCAGTGGGCGAACCAGGGCATCCGCGAGGCGTGCCAGGCGTGCAAGGGCCAGATCGAGTATGCCTACTTCAACCACGGCTCCTTCATGAACTACATCGGCATCGGCATCTTCCCCACGCCCGAGGCCGCCGTCAGCGACGACGAGGCGGGCCTGGAGCAGCTGCGCGCCGGCGAGGGCTACAGGGCCGGCGAGGACGCGGCCGTCGAGGGCGTCCAGAGGCAGGGGCCCCTGGCTGACAAGTCCGGCGCGTACCTCATCGGCATGAAGAACGGCATCGCGGAGCTCCCGATCAAGGAGGACGGGACGTGGCCGCGCATCACGCTCACGTCGTCCCGGGACGTGGGGCGCTTCGTCGCCGCGGCGCTGGACGTGCCGCGCTGGGAGGAGGAGATGGGCATCGCGGGCGACACGGTCACCATGGGCGAGCTGCTCGAGGCGGCCGAGGCCGTCACGGGGAAGAAGTTCGAGGTCAAGGCGCTGGGCAAGAAGGAGCTCGAGGAGAGGTTGGCGAAGACACCCGAGTACGAGTTCATGGACCGTCTGTGGCTCGAGTTCAACCTGGCGTATATCCGGGACCAGGAGGGCGAGGTCGTGCTGGACCCTGTCGTGAACAGGCTGTGTCCCTCTGTCAAGCCGACGACGGTCCGCGAGTACATGGAGAAGCACTGGGCTGCGTCTCGGTAGAGAGTGAAGGTGAGAATGACAACGTGGCGAGTGCATCCCACTCTGCAGTACGGCCAGAAAGGCCGAAAATGAATTTCAGGTTAACCACCATACGCCCGAGTGTAATCGTTGAAAACTTGGATCGCGGCTGGCTCCTCCAGAAACATCACCATGTGCTGATACCAATCTGACCCGTACTCGGCTGTCCACTCCGCCTTGCAGAACTCCCAGTAATCCGGGTACCGCCCGGACTGCTCCCAGTCAATGATGGCTGCAACCTTGGAGGGGGAACCATCATCGACCATTATGTTGCTGGGATGGAGGTCTGCATGTGTAAAGCAGATGGTCGCACTGTCGGGCAGCTCTTCTCGCCACGGATCGGGGTGCCTCTCTTCCAATTGCCAGGCGACCATCCGGGAAAGCCAGTCGTGGAAGTCTTTGACGGACAGAAATGGCGGAGGAGCGGGTTTGTAGTCGTGGGTGATTGATCGATCACGGTAGCCATCACGGTTAATTTGACCTAGAATTTCTTTGTCAGGGAAACAGATGATTTCGTGAAGGATGGGACCATTGCCATACCGAGGAACTGGTCTCCGGGGTCCTGGCGAAGGGTCCGTAGCCGAGAAACTGCATCCTTCATCTCCCTCGTGAACCCAAGTTTCTCCTCTTTGGTCATGGATGTCCATCGTTTCTCGACGGTAACGCCATTCGCAATCTCCATATAAATAAGGACGTAACCATCCTCGGTGGACCAGCCGTAGATTTCGGGGACAGGAAATCCTGGGAGATAGCGGCGAAGGGCCCAGAGACACTGGCCCTCGGAGATGCGTACTGTTCAATCTCGACCAAACTTTACTGCGAGTCCTAGAGACTCAAAGAAGACGGCCCCAAGATTGGGAGTACTGTTCTTTTCTGGGGTGTTTTGAATAGCGCTTAGGGCCAAAACTTGAGCGAGCGAGGGGAAGGAGGTGCTACGTCCATTCCGAGAGAAGAATGTGGATTCTTTGAATGAAATAGAAGGGCCTGAAGGAAGGTCGGGTAAGCTAATAGTTGGACCCGCCGCCGTGTTTGCGAAATCACTGATACGAGAGAAGCGTGGCGTGGCAGGAGAAGCATCTTCGGCAGCGCTAGAGTCCTTCGAGGATGCGCAAGTACCTTGCGTGACTGGTGGGTGGTCGGAATGAGCAGCCGGAGTACGAGAATATCAATTTTCGCATAATCGTCGGTGACTCGGTGGATGTTGGTGGTCGGGTGCAGTCGACGGATGAGACGAGGTCCAGGAAGGTCGACATGATCGGTCCAATGACAATGCGAGTTTCGCGTAAACTACCCGATTGGCTTATATTGGAAGAGCCCATCGTCTTCTCCACTGGATTGGGTCAAAGATGCGGCCCTGAAGACCCCCCCAATTGACCCCATCGGCTCGATAATGGCCATCCGGAGGTTCTGGACCAGGGGCGGGATCACCTGCTGTCTCTGAAGAACACGTACTCTCGGCGTGTTTTCCCCCGGCATGGCAAACGCCTGGATCAGTACCCCGCGAATTCGATGCCAACCTGCAGCAGCTTTCTGGGCACTGACGCATGTAGAATTGTAGATAGTGGGGGTTCTTGCTCCTTTCCCTCTTTCGAAGCTGTGTGTGGCACTGGACCCTTCGCAGCATGACTTTTCGAGAACCTACTCTGACAACATCCAAAGACACTCAACAACATCACCTCCACACGCAGAATGAGCAAAAAAGTCATCTTCACCGGCGGTTCCGGCGTGGCAGGCCGCTGGGTTGTTCGGGAGCTGCTGAAATACGGCCACCAGATCCTCAACCTGGACATCAACAACCTCGAGGAACCAGGCGTCCACACCATGAGATGCAACGTCGAAGACGCTGGACAGGTCTACAGCGCATTCAGAACCCATTTTAAGCTCGCCGAGCCCATGGAGGCTGGGGTCCCCTCCGTTCCTGACGCCATCATTCACTTTGCCGGCATTCCGCGACCGATGCTCGCTCCGGACAACGAGATCATCCGGTCCAACGTCTTGGGCTTCCAGAATGTTCTGGAGGCGGCTTGCAAGCTGGGGGTCAAGAAAGTCATCCTGGCGAGCAGCGTCACCGTCTACGGCGTCACGTACGCGCAGGGCAAGAGGGACTTCGCCTCGTTTCCGATCGACGAGCAGGCCGACTGCAACCCGACAGACCCATACGCGCTTTCCAAGCTCCTCGGGGAGGCCATGGCACGCAGCTTCGCCGCCCGCTTCGGCGTCGACATCTACTGTCTCCGCATCGGCGCCGTCATCGAGCCTGGGAACTACGATCGAAGTTTCGGCTCGTACGTCAACGAGCCCGAGAAATGGGCTGTGCATGGCTGGTCCTACATTGACGCGAGGGATCTCGGTCAGATGTGCCACCGGTGTCTCGAGACGGATGGCCTCGGGCATCAGGTCTTCAACGCGACGAACGACACCATCACCAACCATCATGATCCGAATGAGTTGCTCAGACGTATTTGCCCAGAGGTACCGTTTACTCGGGAGATGGGAAAGACGGAGGCTCCGATGACAAACGAGAAGATTCGGCGTTTGCTGGGGTTCCTGGAGGAGCACCCATGGACGTCGTACTACACCAAGTAGACTAGAGAATATCAGCGGGGAGTCAGCCTCACTCTGGACCTTCTCTAGCACAGTTCGCATATGCGCATTCCATCTACCTTTCTTCGCGTTGCTACCACGACTCCGTAATACCGCACTCCTAATAGAATCAACGTTATTCGAGGGGTGAGCTGCCTGCTCTTCTACCCGACGACAAAGTAATCACCGAAGTCACAAACAATCTGCGATCATCTCCGCGAATCCGCCGCTGTGGGTACAATTCTATTCAGGGAGACACGGCTCCAGAGACACAAGCTTTAAAATGGCTCACACTCATGTTCTAAAAACCGCCAACGCTAATATACACTTATGTCCGTGACCTCTATGGCAGGTCTATTTGCCGTATTGCTCGTGCAGCTCATCTTGAGCTGGAAAATCGGATCATACGTCAGCTGCACCGACGTCACCGGGCCCGCGTACGTCTGCCATGCGCCGCCAGAGGTGCCGGTGTCCTGTATATTGAACAGGTCCGTGTTCTCGCGGTTCACGCTCGCGCGGATAGCGCAGCCCTGCGAGTCGCCCGTGAACTTGTAGCGGAACCGGATCTTGACGTTGACGCGCGGCGGCGGGTCGGAGCACCGCGGGATGTACTGGTTGAGGTAGACTTGGGCGAACTGGGTCTGGGCCGGGATCAGGGCGAAGGCGTACGTGTGGCCGGCGGGGCCGTCCTCGATGGTGCGCGAGTTGGCGGTCCACTGGTCGGAGATGAACCAGGAGTTCATGCTGCCCTGGGCGAAGTCGCGGTTGCTGAAGCCTGGGCATGTGGAGGACGGTCCTTCGGCGGATGTGGTCTGGGATGCCGAGGTCGATGAGGAAGCTGCAACGAGCGACGTGGAGGTTGTTGTCGTTGATGTAGAGGTTGCTGTTGTTGACGTAGGGGTTGCTGTCGTTGTGATGGCGGAATCCGCCAGTGTTGTAGAGTCAGGGACCGGGCTTGAAAATGGTTGGGAGTCACTTGTAGACGGTGATGTGACTGATTCTGGCGTCGGAGCTGTGGGAGAGCTAGGCGCCTCTGAGGATGATCCGGCCGTCAACGATGGCACCGGAACTTCCGACGACGATGCAGCCTCGGATGTTGACGTTGATGGAAGGGTAGTTTCCGACAGGTTTGAGGCGAAAGAGCTTTCTGATGCACTAGCACTCGAGATTGAAGTACCGACCTCTGAAGGTGATTCAGCTGATGTGGTTGCAACTGTAGACAGAGCGGTAGACGTTGTAGTTTCTGAAGATGAGACTTGGGTAGAAGACCCCTCAGATGATGTTTGGTCTGTCACATAGAGAGATGAATCTGATGAAGGGGAAGTCTCTGACAGGGTTGAGGCGAAAGAGCTTTCTGACGGAGCAGCAATCGAGGTTGAGGAACCCGCCTTTGAAGGCGATTCGGTTGACGTAGTTGCAACTATTGTAGAAAGAGCGGTGGACGATGTAGGTTCTGAAGACGAGACTTCGGTAGAAGAGTTCTCAGATGATGTTGGTTCCGTCACATAGAGAGATGATTCCGAGGTCTGAGATGCCGCAGATGCTTGGGTTGAGGAACTTGGAGAGTATGTGTGAGACGTGGTTTCCGTGAAGGAATGGCTGGATTCAGTCCCCGCAGATGTATGGATCGACGTGGTCTCAGTAGTCTGCGTTGAAGATTCTGTGAATGCCAGAGATGTAGGAGTTACCGAGGTGTCCGAGCTCGTCAAGGAGGCTGCGTCCGAAGAAGGTCCATTTTCGGTGGAAGATTTGGGAACAGTGGTGACCTCTACGTCCGTTGACTCAGAGGCTACGGACGGTCCCAAGGCTGTGGTTGACACGGAAGCCCCAGTAGACTGGGGACTTGTCGTTGATTCGAGGCCTGTGGAATCTTCGGTGGCAGTAGATGATCCAGAAATCGCAGGGAACTCTGATGACGGAGTAGAGCCCCTGGCAGTCGATGATGCAGCGGACGACTGAGTGTCCTCAGATTGAGCAGTACGGGTCCATACAGTCTCCCGAGAGGAATGAGAATCGTCGAAAGAGGCAGGCGTCTGCAGCGATGTCTCTTGCGTCTCAGAGAACGTGCTTGAGGTGGAAGCATCTGGAGGCTGGCTGATCCCGGTCTCGCTGGGTGTATGTGTCTGCGAAGTCGCGGCAGAACCCCACTCGGAAGCTGAAGATGCTGGCTCGCCCTCAGACGAAGACTGTGACGATGAGGTTACTCTCGACCCGTCAGTGCTTGAAGGTTGACTGGTAGCAACCGGCCTCGAAGAGGTCTCTGCTTCGGAAGTCGGCGTGAGAGAGCTCCGGGAATCGTCTGAGCTCGACGATCCCGTGGCTGCGTCAGTGTGGGAGCCGGAAGATTCTGGTTCCAAGGTCGTCACTCGGTAGCTCTGCGCAGGTGTGCTTGTGTAGGCTACTGGAGAATTTTGCAGTGAGCCTGAGCTCACAATTGACGCGGAGTGTCCATCTCCAGTGCTCGCCGGCCTTTGAGATGCTCCCTTCGTCGCCGGCGGCAGTGCCGTATCCACGAACTGAGATAGGCTCACGGTGGCACACTCTCCGTCTTCGTTGCAGGTGCTGTCGCGTGTGAGTACGTTGACGCAGCTTTCAATGTGGTAAGACATGTAGATGCGTAGCGGGCAACATACCTCGTGAATGCTTGCGAGCGTGATGAATACTGGGTCAGCTCGGTGACAATGACCGTGGGAGCATTGGTGACTTCCAATGTGACAGAGCTGTCCAGGACGATGGTGGTGTTGGAGACGAACAGGGCGCTAATGTACAGCGGCTGTTGCACTACAACCTCCCTTGGCTGGACCTGGACGTATGTGACACCAGCGGGGCAGACAGGGTGATGGAGGAATGCGTCTTTTGGCAGCGCTTGTGCAAGCTGCAGTAGCAGCGCAGCTAGCGCACCAGATGCAATTGAATGTGAAGATCTCAGCATGTTGGGAATTCTGTCGTTGAGGCACCGGTGAACCCTGTTTGTCGCCGAAAGTCGTCATCACGAGCCTTATATCAATTATCCCCGTTGTGTCTATAAGCGGGCATCGTGAAAGTCACGCCATTTTCTTGTCGCTCCGGTCGTCCGGGGACTTCGATGACGAGGTCGTGTGCTCTTGGTGTTGCTAATATTCGCATCATTCTCCATGGGCGATGTTGGCCGGGGACGCCGCTTCTTTGTTCCATCGGGAGTGTTCTTTGTTCCTGGACTAAACGCCGATGCGCCGGTCCGGCGTCCGGCCTCGCACGTGGTTCAGCTGCCCCACAAGCGCCGAAATCTCACGATCTGGAAGCTCTCAGAAGTCGAAGAAATTATCTAGCGCGCTGAGAGCGCGCCTCTCGGAGCTGACACCGATCCGCTGTACCGGGAGTTCGGTTTCGCTTGGAGCCACAGCCGCGGCCCGCGCTAAGACAGCCTGAACAAAGAGCTTACAGCAAAGCTTCACCGTCGAAGCTCCCCTAGCTCCTAGTCGGCAGCTGCCGATATGTCTCGCGGGTAGACAATGCCCCTGAGTAACGATGACAAAGCCGGACCCTCGCGCCCTTCGGTGGCCTCTTGGAACCCGACTCCTTGGTTCTGGGCTACATTTCCCGAGACACTAGCAGAACTGGAGTAAAGGTTCCTGAACAATGATGGCCTAGAAGCCGACTGTCGGTGGACCTGGCGCCGAACCTACCGGGATATTTTGCCTTTCGTAGTGGTGATTCACATGGAACATCCCGTTGAATGCCTTAGTGGCACGTGGTCTTTTACACGAGAAATCCTATCCACGGCTCCGGCACCGGACTCTCGGGACGTATGACGCGCCGGATGAGCACGCATGCGCCTTGCAGGGCGGCAAATCTACTAGCTGGCAGGGCGAGATGGAAGCAGAGCTCTCATATCTATAAATACTTGTAGTCGTCACGATGTCTACACGTAGTGGTGTTCCCACACACTTAAAATACCATCCTGCCACATGTCCCCGGCCCTCTCAAATCACCCCTCCAATTATCAAACCTTCTCAAACACCGGCTCTGATATCTTGCCCGCACCTACATCATGTCTTGGAAACTCTTTCTGCTGGTCAAGGCCCTCAGCGTGACTGCCACGCTTCTGAACAGCAACGATCCCGCTCCCGATCCGTGCACGACAACGGTCACTCTTGACACAATCACCCACACTTCCTCAGCATCTGCCCAAACCTTCACTGCGGTAGAGGACCTTCTACTCTATTCCAGCAATGGCACTGCCATTGCCAACTCGGAGGAGCCGCTGCACACTGGCCTTGTCAACACAACACCCTCTGATGACCATGGGAACGATGCATCATACTTGAGCAAGCCCGCTACAACCTTCATCCAGGCCGTTCAACCGCCAATCTCCGCATCGAACTACATCTCAGGCATCACGCCTGTTGCCACCACCCACGATCAGGTGGCACCCACACGATCTCAGACCGAAAGCACAGCCAGCCCCTCGAATGGGTGCTCAGATGGCTCCTCAGACTGCTTGGTCCCCGTATCGGGTAGCTTCAAGCTAGGGACTACCTCAGCTGGTCTGGCGTTGTTGGCAACACTTGCCACAATTGGCCTGCTATAGACAGGCTTGAATGTGAAGGTGTTGGGTGGAATTTCAAACACAACGCGAGCGAGGATTCACCCATAGCTAGCATCATATTGCCTGAATAAAAGGTTCTGCGTTTTCATGAGATCTCGTCCTCCATTATCTCTGGACACTAGACATGAGATGAGATGGTGTGTCACAAGCAGGGGTCCTGTGCTAAATTTGTACTTCAGCCCCGAGAAAGTCATGTCCCTCTTTATAATAGAGGACCATTTGATTGAGAGGCTGGCCATGTGGAAGGCAGGCAGAATCCCTATATCTACTGGATATGCTCCATCTCATGAGGTACATTGGGCTTGTCTGGATACCCAATTTTCAGAATGAAAGAATGAGTCGTCGTAAAGCATCAGGAGGTGGTCGGGATGGCGTTTAATCGCAGGGAATACCAAGGCTTACGCGAAAAGAGCACATCTGCAGCCTTTGGGTATATTCCATTGCAGTCCGGAATTTGACAACTTGTTCCCCGTGTCGTGAAGTGATGATTGAGGCGTTCGGTTTGTGGCGTCGGCGTCAGCCACCCGGAAGGATCCGATGATCGCGGCAGTCGGAGGCCCGCGGACGCCCGGTCTTTCGGCCCCACTGCCCCTGCTCCCTCCTCGGCACTGCAGTTGTCCGCCCATGGACTCGTCACACCGAATCCCTCATACGCATGCAAGATGGCAGATGATATGCAAGATTCGTCTGTACGTCCGACTCCTCAACCCGTCCCATGGACATGTCTCGCCTGCAGAAAGCGGAAGATCAAGTGTAAGCACGCCGCTCCCCCAGGCTTACCCCACCGCGCGCGGGAAAGCTGACGATGGCCCAGGCAACAAGGTCAACCCGTGCGCCAACTGCGTCAGGACAAACACGGAGTGCGTGACGCCCAGTTCGGGGCGGGCGTCCGCCAAGGTCCCGCGGCGCGTCGACCTGCGGCGCCGTTTCGTCGAGCGGACCGCCGAGCTCGAGGGCGCCGTGCACTCCATCGACTCTGTCCAGCGGTCCGGCAGCAGCGAGAGCCCGGTCCGGCAGGAGATCGTCTCGCGGCAGCACGCGCACGAATGCGACGAGGCCGAGCTGTTTCGAAAGTGGCGCCAGGTGAGGCACTTCAACGACGAGTCTGGCAGGGGAAGGCCTGCTTCTGCCTCACCGTGGGGCCAGGCTGCGCTGTCGGGGTCGCTGCCGGCGCTGGGGGCGCTGGATACTCGCCAGGGAGGCGTTGAGAGCAGTCTGGACAAGTTGTTTGTCGGAAGCACCGAGAGCCAGTATGTCAATACTTGCTTGTTGGACGTGCTGGAGCAGGAGGTACGTCAGGCACTGCGCTCGTATGGCGGCGTGTCTGTGATACTAATGCGGTCCGTATAGGTTGGCAACTTGAATGGCGACGTTGAGTTGGCTGGCGGATATGACCATGCTCCGAAAAGCAGCGGCTGTTGTCTACATTCCGGGTCATGCAGCGCACGCGATACTCGGCTACGCCTCGATCTGCTCGGGCGCCTTTGGTCACTGTTCCAGTTCAGGGTCAATCCGTTAATCAAGGTCCTCCACGTTCCGGCCGTTGAATCGGTGGTACACGCCGCCATTTGCTCGAACCCCGTCTCAAGAGATGCGGAAGTGCTACTATGGGCGATATCATACGGTCAGTGCCCCCGATAGAATCTGCCAAGCGGCCCAGAAACTGACTTCCGCAGTTGCGATTTGCTCCCTGACACCTCAAGAGTGCATGGACGAGCTTGGAGAGTCACAGGAGGCTCTTTCCGCCCATCACCGGCTCGGCTGTGAACAAGCCTCTGCACGAGCTGGATTCCTCGAACGTACGAACCTGACAAACATGCAAGCATATGTACTGTATCTGGCTGGCCTGAGGACCGAAAGGGGGCCTCGGGTCTTGTGGTCGCTGATCGGACTCGCCATCCGGGCGTCACAGAGCTTCGGTCTTCACAAGGATGGCGTTCGCTGGGGTCTCCCCCCTTTTGAGATTGAAATGAGACGGAGGCTTTGGTGGCAGCTGTGCGCGATGGATTGGCGAGTCTCGTAAGTTCCGCGAATTCCATTTCACGGGTATCCTCGATTGCCATCCATCCCTGCCAGGAACGGAATGAACAGGTATTGACATCAAAGCTGCAGCGAAGACAACGGTCGCGCCCCTCAGACGGCAGAGATGCTGTTCGACACGCAGATGCCCCTGAACGTGGACGACGCCGATCTGACGAACAACATGAAGGAGCTCCCCGAGCCTCAGACAGGCTATACAGGGATGACGATGAGCCTGGTCGAGTTCGAGCTGAGCAACACTCTCCGGCGCGCCCTGCGAAATTGGTATGGCATCGACGGCGAGATCCCGGCCGACACACCGGACGCCTCGGCCACGCAAGAGAAAGAAGATTGGGTCGTTCAAGGCCTACGGAGACTCGAACAGACCTATCTCGAACCGCTGGACGAGGGCCAGCCAAACGCATGGGTAGCCGCGACGCAAGCCCGCGTCTTGATGGCCAGCCTGTGGCTCATGGTCTTCTGCCCGACGCCAGGCTCCGAGCCAAAGGCCGATCGGTCAGACTACCTCGCCGGAAAGCTCTTCCTCACCACCATCGAGGCGATCGAGGAGAGCAACAGACTCAGCAGCGACCCTCGCGCGCGGCAGTGGCAGTGGTACCTGCGGCTGAGCCTGCAATGGCACTGCTGCGTCTACGTGCTGTCCGAGCTGGGGCGGGATGCGAAGGGCGCCCTCGTCGAGCGTGCCTGGGCTGCCGTCGAGGAGATGGTGCGGGTGCGGTTCCTGGGCGACGGCGGCGGTGCGGGGCGCCACGTCCTGCTGTGGCAGCATTTACGGCGGCTGCTGATCAAGGCGAGGATGGTGAGAGAGAGAAAGTTCATGGAGGACTCGCGGCTGTGCAGTGCCGGGGTGGGTGGGTTTGATCCCATACCGCTGGATAGCCATCCGGCCATTGACCAGTTGCTGGCGAGTGAGGATGGCACGCGGTGAGCTATGTGGATGGGGGATGGACTGACCCGATGTACATGTACCAGGATTCACGACTGGAAACCTGTAAGTTTACACGATGCACAACTGATCAATCTCTGGCTGGCGTTTCACTACCAGGACCCAGCGCATCATGACGGGAGGTGCCGGCACTAAAGCAGGAGAGGTGATCGCCAGGGTCGGTGGAGAGCTGGGTAGAATTAGGTAGACGGCCAGGTAAACCTTTTCACCTCTGCCGTCCCCGCTCGTACTACAATATTGTCCGAGGAACGCCGGGCATGACTCGAGGAAAACATCGTGAACGGACGAAGAAATGCTGGTGCCTAGCCCATCGTTGTTTTTCATGCTAGCAAAACGCCATCGGCCCATTGCATTTCTCAATTGAGTCGATAGTGACCAATTTGGCTCGTTTTATTTTGAGACTTGTGCACTGCCACGATCCTTTCAGCCTCGCCGCAAAATGTACGCGTCCATACATCGCTAAGCGATGTGTATCCCGCCTTGAATAGGGAGCAGCAAATAATTCCCATGGTAGGGCGCTGTTTGAGTTGTATCTTTAGAATGAAACTGCCCGAGTCATTCAGTCCCCTCTCCTTTTGGCGATGTCTTCATTGATGTGCATGTTGAAAGGCCTCGTAATGCTTAGCTTGACATGACGGTCTCTCATTGTGGCTTAGGAAGGATTCAAAACGCTCATGGGAAGTTGCGATGCTAATGCTGGGACGGACCATGCTATGCCCCAGGCCATCTTTGTGAAAATGACTTATATGCGGAAGAATCCAGGTATGGGTTGGAAATGACTGACATGCTTTCAGAACTACTCATCATATCTTCACATTGCAATAAAGCTGAAATTTGTACGACATGTCTTTTGTATTTGCATTGAATCTTTGGGTGGCCCAGCGCTTGTCAATATGCGTCTTTCATCTTCTGTTTGGGTCGTTCTTCTTCGACATCATCCATTGGCTTGCACATCATTCTCAGAGGTCCTCATCTCGCATCCTCCGTCTCCTCGCAAAGACCCACACCATCCACCACCAATACTTCGACCGCAACCTACGGTACAATGAACGGTTTCGGCTCCCGAACCTGGTTTGGCACTTGACGCTGGAGCTGTTGTGCCAGATGGTCGGCAGCACGATCAGCTGGACGGTCCAAGTCCTTCTCCCCGCAACATACACACAGACCACAGCTCAAGACTTGATCTTGGTACTCACGGTTCAGTCCATCAGAGCAGCTGTGGTGGCCTGGAACTCGGGACACGATTCCAACCATATCCCCTACCCACGACTCCCCAAAGACCCATTTACCTTCTTCATCGGGCCTCAGTACCACGCCCTTCATCACATTGATCCCATGAACTACTTCGGCTCGATGATCCGCCTGATCGACTGGTTGCTCGGCACTGCCGTCACGCTTCGAAACCGTCGGGTAACGATGACGGGCTCAGACGGAGCCCTCGGGCAAGCTCTCACTGAACAACTCCGCCTCGATGGCGTGAGATCCATCTCGACGCCCAAATTCGGCAGAGACTGGTCCTACGACGACTACTCCTACTTTAAGACCGCTCTCGAAAGCACCGACATCCTCATCCTCACACACGGCACCAAGAATGACGACCAAGCCCTCGAGGCCAACTGCAACTCGCACGTCAAGATAATCGACATGTTCAAGAATACCTTCGAGCAGCGCAAGCTCGGTCCGCTGCCCGAGGTATGGTACGTGGGCAGCGAAGCCGAGCTCCACGGAGCCTGGACAAGAAATATGGAAAGCTATACCCTTTCGAAACGCGCTTTCGTCAGGCATGCGAGGCTGTACTACGACGATGACACGTTCAACTACCGCCATATCGTACCCGCTGCGTTCACCTCCAGTATGGGGACTGGGCTGGTGACCGCGCAGTGGGCTGCGAGAGTGACATTGTGGTGGATTCGGAGAGGGGCGCGATATGTACCGGTCACGTACACGGGGCTTGCCTATGCCAACTTTCTGAGGTTCAGGCTTGGAGGAATATTTGCATCAGAATCAGAAAAAGCGAGCTGAAGGTCCCGATGCCACAGGTCTTTACATAGAGGGCATTTTGATTGAGTAGGAAAAGATCACAACTGAAAAAGTGGTTCGAGGCGGGGTTGTCGAAGGGGGCAGGGCAAGGCGGAATCTGGACTCCTCCGAGGCAAACTTGGAGGGTTTCAAGGATCTCCCAGTGGCGAGAAAACCGGAAGAGATAGAGTTTCAATGAATATTGGAAGGAGTCAGCTGTTCATTGCAATATCAAAATCCTGTAATCTTGCCTTGATCGACCGGGGGAACTGATCGGTAATGAACATGACTGAAGCCGTGGTGGCCTGTGAAGCAATTCCAAACTGAGGTCTTTTCAGTGGCAGAACCTCTCGGCAAGGGTCCTGGTTTCGTTTTTTCTAGGATGGCTGCCAGAAGGTATCGAAGAGCACGATACCTATCATGATCAAGCATCACTGAGGTGGCAGTATCACAAGTCCAGAACATTAGCAAGGGAAGGATATGATATTGATTGGAGGCCACAAATTGCAGCAATGGATCGGAATGCTTGTGCCGAGGAGGAACTTCAAGACATCCTGATTGCTGAAAAGACCACGCGATAACCACAAATGCAGACCCTAGCTCTTTCCTTGCACTGAAAACTGAAATTTCTTGTCCGATGTAGAGCTCCCCGGCTGTCTTTCTTTAGGAGTTCCTGCGGCAATGTACGTTCTATACGTGAACTTCGACTCCTCTCGACGGCAAGATGACGCAGCGAACTGTGCAATTGATCAGTAAGTAAACTTTTGGAAGGAGCGTTCTGAAGAAATGTACTTACGGGAACGTTGTAAAGTGAGTAGAGAGCAGAAGAGAAGAGGACCAAGGCAATAAAGAAGAGAACAGGAGCGAGACGCGAGGAAAAGGTAGTATGATGAAGTGAAAACAGTAGAGAGGTCGCGGAGGGCGCAGCCCTCGCTTTTAATAGCCGTTCTTGGCGGCGTCGATGATCTCCGACTCTTCCTCGTTGGGGCGCAGCATGAGAGTGCCCATGGGAAGCTGACCACTCTGTCGTACGAGCTTGAACTCGGCCCAGAGACCGCCGTGCTTGTTCCTTTTGTGCTCGACTTCCTCGATGTCGTAGAGGCCGTCGTATCTGATGCCCTTTCTGGGGCAAAATTGCCCGCTGTTGGGGCCGGTGCCGGAGCGAAGGAGTCGCACGGGGTTGCCTGTCTCGAGAGACTTGAGCAGAGCGTCCGTGCCGATGCTCGTTCTGACGTTGTCCGGGTCCTTGTTATCTTGGCTTCCAGAACCCGCGTAGTAGATCACGTCGCCCAAGTCTGTTTCCACCTCGTCGTACGCCCCCGAGGAGACGACGGACCAGGCGCCATCTTCCCTGTTGCCGGCGATGCCCTTGTAGGACTCGTCGTGGGCGCCCGCGAAAATTGCCATGATGCGGTTGGCGAAACAGTCGCCAACAGTGAGGCCGTTGTGGCCGAATTGCTTCGCGTTTCTCTGCATGTGGGCGTACCGAGGGTTGATCACGGGGTGTCGATGATTGCCCTGCAAATCCGTGGTAAACGCAAGGCCAAGGAGAAGACCGTAGTCGCCCCATTTCGGGCTCCTCCAGCCTCGGGGATTGTCGTAAAAGATCCTGAGATTATTGCCCGTTTGATACGTATCTTGAAATTGCTCCTCAACGACGTATGCGGGCACGGGCTCGGTGAGGTAGGCGATCTGCCTCTTGGCGTATTGCTTGTGGCTCTCTTTGAACCCACAAGTCTTGCCATCGACGTGGTACCTCTCGTAGTCAAGGACACGTTGTAGAACGACGGCCAGGCGCTCCGAGTACTCCTTCGGAATGGTGTTGTACTGTACCTCTGCCTGGCGGTACGCGAGCCAGTGGAACATGGCGCTGATGAGCTTCTGGCTGTTCTTGTGCCAGAAGGCTCTCGCCAGGCGATCGCGCTCCAAACGACCCAAAGTTCTCTCGCAGTGTTCGGTGAAATACCGAATGTACTCCACGTTGTACAAGGGGCCATCCATGATGCTGCTGGCTGGTTGGAAGCTTCTGTGGATGAGGGCTTGATGGGACGAGGGCTTGACTGGATGAAGGTTGTTTGAATGAGGGCTTGCTTGGTGGCGTTGGTGTTGGGTTTGTTGGAGGTTTGTTTTTTGTGTGTTTGGCGTGGGCCTTGGTGAAAGGGTTTCTTGCTTGTTGTGCCCTTACTTGAGTAGCCTTGTATTCAGGCAACGCTGGGTTAACAAGAAGGTTCCGGAATGACTGGATGGACGACTAAGCTTGATGCCAAGCAAGAAGCTTCCGGGTTAACTGGGTGGACGGCTAAGCTGGACGTCGAGCAAGTGGCTTCCGGGTGAACCCAGTTGGTGAGCAAGGTGCCTCTTTAGTGTAGTTCTAATAGACTAAGAGCTTCTTTAGTGAGAAGCTTAAGGAAGGACCTTGTTAGAAATCAAGTGCTGCTTAATAGAGGAGCTTCTCAATTTAGCTCTCACTTGAGAAGGAGGTGCTAAAATAAGGGCTCCTTAACTGAGAAGCTGCTTGACTATGCGCTTGTTCACAGAGCAGGGTATTACGCAGGAGCGTCTTTGCAAAGCAGGCTCTCAAGTAAGAGCTCTTTCTGTGAAGATGTCACAGAATGACTTAGTTTGAGAACAACTCGCCGGTGACAGAGGAGATGACCAGCCAAGGGCTACTTCACAAAGAGGGCAGCCAGGCAATTGCTTTACCCAGCAAGAAGAAGCTCAATGTGACCGCTGAAAGAGATAATGCTTGGTCAATGAGAAGACAATTGACGAGGTGTCTTTTGAGCCAGCAGCTACTTCGGCAAGATGATTCCAGCCAAACCCGACGGATGGATGGCTTCTGCTTCAGAGACAAGACTCCGAAGAGCAAATGGCGATGGCGAGATGGTCCTTTGCTGAGAGGAGTCTTGAGGGTCGGTTTGGGAGTTGTGGTAATGTCTGGCTTGGTGAACTCTTGGATGAGCTGTTTGCTTGCTGAGGGGAGTCTGGGCCGACAGTCCGGGCGTCAATGCAATGCCTGGGTGAGTGAACCTTGATTGAAGTGGTCTCTCAACGAAAAAAGCTTTGACAGTCGGCTTCAAGGTTTAGACGATCTTTGGCTCAGGAAATGCTGGAGCGATCTATTTTCTCAACGAGAAAGTTCTTGATAATCGGTCAGAAGTTGAGAGACTCTCCTACCCAGAGTGGGGTTGGATGTGGTTGGTGGCGATGAGCGCAGATATGTCAAGATGTCTGAGTGAGGTGACTGATTGGATGCGTGCGATAGGGAGGCAGAGTATCTCAAACAAATGAGACAAGCGCTCGAGTGACTGATGATCGACAAGAGAGGTACACCGGCAACAAGACACTGTACCAGTCGGTCAAAGGATGTGGATGGCACTCGGGACTGTGAGTCGTGTACTAGTAGTGACGACTTGTGCCCGGCAAAAAGATGCGACGAGGCAGCTGTCTGGTGGCGGATGTCCCTCGTGTGTGGTCGGACTTCCTCCAATGTGTTATGCCAGCAGGGGCCCGAAGTGCCTTATGTTTATCTGAGCCTATGATTTGCTATGGGATACGAAGGCTTGAAAGATACCTCTCACACACTTGATGGTGGCTCAATTGAAGGTATGAGTCTTACTTGAGGCTTGTGTCTTTGTGGCTGGGTATGACTGTGCTAGGGGCACCCAAGCTACTGCATGTGTGATGAGGGCGCTTGAGCAAGGGCGTGCAGGAGGCTACTATGTTTGCCTTGGATGCACTGCTATAGGATGAGAGCAAGGCTATGACAGTGCAGCGACGGGAGTGGTGTTGAGTCAGTGATAGTGGGAAGAGATGAAGTCTAATGAGTAGATGAAAAGGAAAGAGGAATAGAATAAAGGGAAAGTAGGTATTAAGCCACCTTAAATAAGTTTCTAACTTAATACACTAAGCCTAATTAATATATAATAGAGCTATATAGCTTTACTAAATTAACTAAATTAACTAAATTAACTAAATTAACTAAATTAACTAAATTAACTAAATTAACTAAATTAACTAA
>JAXQJP010000028.1:0-117372 GCA_037042015.1 Furcasterigmium sp. R96-07A1
GTGTCTGTCCTGCTACATGTTTCGAGCCTCCCAGCGACAGAGCCTCTCAGTGGGTCACCAAGATAGGTGAAATCCCAGGTGATTCTTTTTTCTCTGGGCTGTTTTTTTCCGCCCCGTGTCGTTCACGGCTGGGTCGAGACACATGATCACGAGTACGAGACGCGCGCGCCCTTTCCTGTCCGTGGGCGGGCGGCGCGTATATGCATGAGATGAAAAAGAACCCCATAGACACACACGCAGGCACATAGAGAGCTGGATTCGGCGTTGTTTGTTAGGTCCTGCGGGCCTGTGTCCTGATACCTAGTCTTGTTTGAACATGAGCATTGTGATACCAGAATTGGGCCTACGTTGATGACGAGACAAGTGCATGCTCTAAAAGTAATGGACGACATACTCGAAACTCATTGGGAGCTAGTTCGCACCAGATCGAAGCTGTACGGCAGATAAGAGGAATCATGTAGATAAATTTGATGGTAAAATATTCATATTCCTGGGTATCATAAGCTCCTCATCAGGCCCTCAGTCAATAAGCCAATCCTCAATCTCAACCCCTATACTCCTCCCCACGCCGCGTATCACCTCCCACCCGACATTGATGCGCCACTTCCCCGCCCTGTCCATCGCGTCGGCCGCTGCGCCGACGCGCACGAGCAGCCTCAGGCTCGCGAGCGTGGCGAGCGCCATGCCTACGTCGGCGTCGAGGCCGTGCGCACCGACGGCCGAGGCGCCGCCGGTGTCGGACGAGGCCCACTCGCTGCGCACCGAGGCGAAGATGGCCATCATGCGCTCCATGACGAAGGCGTGGGCGCCGAGGAGCTTGCGGGAGATCTTGCGGTGCTTGTTGGCGGCGCCCCGGGCGCCGGCGGAGCGGGGGCCGGTGAAGGCGCCGCCGCGGCGGCGGCGGCGGCCGTGGTGGTAGGTGGAGAAGAGGGTCAGGTCGTGCTTGGAGGCGTTGTGGGAGGCGAGGTAGGCGGCGAGGAGGAGGAGGCGGGCTGCGGTGGGGAGGAGGGCGATGAGGGCTGGGGCGGAGGAGGGGGGTGCTGCTGCTGCGGACGGGGGTGGGTTGGCGGGTTTTGAGGTGGTCTTGACGGCGGAGATGATGCCTGGGTTCAGGAGGGATTCGTCTTGGAAGTGGACGCGGGCGGCGATGACGAGTTTGGAGAACTCGCGGGGCCCGTGGGTGCCGGCGACGACGGGGGCTGTGAAGCGCGGCCAGAGGGCTGAGCAGGCGTGGCGGAACGAGGGGAGGGTGCGGGAGGCGGCCGAGGTCAGGGAGTCGTGGACGGCGTTGCAGAAGCGCGGCCAGAGGAAGAGCGTGTCGTCTCGTGTGGTCGTCGGCAGGGTGTCCGGCGGCGTGGCGGAGAGGATCTTGACAAAGTCGGACTTTGAGTAGTTGGGGAAGTGGATGTGAGGCGCCGAGGAGCATCGTAGGAAGCCCGCGGGCGGGGAGGTGAGGACGAAGACGCAGGTGAGGCAGGGGATCTGGGCGTGTCAACGAGATGTCTACTATCCTCCAGAGGAATCTGGTATCTTACCACCTCGGCGAGGCGCGCCAGAGCGGGGAGGAGCAGGGGCGAGGCATCCCGCTGGCGGTCTATCGAGTCGAAGACGATGACGAACCGCCAGCCTTCCGGTCTCGAGGTATACTTGAGCATCTTCGAGAGCTCAACGGTAAGCTGGGCAACCGACTCGCATCGTTTCGGTCGCGCATCCCAGTGCAAGGCATCCGCCACGGCTCCTAGTGTCCGCTCGAAGAGGTGTCTGGCCGTGATGCACTGAACGGAGTTCAGGATGGCATATTGCAATGTCGGGTCCTGATCCTGGGCTGGAGATGTGGCAGCAAGGGGTTTTGACAGGCGCTGCAGAAGAGCGTCGACTATGCTCGACTTCCCAGTGGCTTCGGTGCCATAGAGAACAATGTTGCGACAGGGAGCGGCGCTTGGCTGCGTTGAAAGTTAGCAAAAGGGTCGGTATAACCATGTCCAGATGGGATCTGTCGTACACAGAGCAAGGTAGAAAGAGAGCGTATCTGGGGGGCGCGACAGGGAAATGATTCGGAAATTGATGAGATGACGAGCTCATCGGGAAGCCGAAAGGAAGAGTGCATCGTGGCCCTGGCGGTATGGTGTTGCGGCAGGGGTCCAAGTTGTAGAAGTAGTCGAGGCTTCAGAAAGGGCTCCAGGCGCGTCGCAAACGTTGAACACCGGGCAATTGGCGACCTAGACCCGTCGCGTGGGAGTGGAGGATCCGCCGGAGCGTCGCCAGGTCAGGTGAGTGCCCGCCCAAGTTGCTAAGCTCCGGGGGCGTTCGGGACCGAGCCGGGCAGAGCCCCGCCCACTGGGGCGCATTGCAGTGCACTTCCACCGCCCTAGGCTCGGTGATGGCTTCCTGGTTCCCGGCCTCGTAAGCACGAAGCCCTATGAGCGGGCGCTTCTACCAGTAGCGCTTCAGCAGAATATGGATGCCTGCCAGTGACCAGTTCCTTTCCAGTGACTGCACGAGTGAGAAAGGTACCTTAAGTTCCAATCGATCCTGATCTTATCCCATCTATTGGACTGTACTTGTTCAATCGTCGATGCACATCCTCGACCCTCTCTGGCTCAGTTCAAGAGTCTCTGACGTCGACCATTTGAAGTTCTTCAACTTTGTCCCAATCAACCCCCTGTCCATCTCACCAAAGATCCCGCGACATACGACCACGTCTCACTCAAGCTGTGATTGGGATATCATTCCGACCTTCTTCTCGCCACATCATCATTGCCATATTGAGCCTGCTTTACTCAACGTTCAACGGTGCTGATTCTCGGTCTACTACTTTCATGAACGCTTGGGGTGCCTCACCTTACCGGAATCAGTGATCAGACACAATCACGTATTGGCATCTCATCCTCACACCGCAAGTCACCGGATACGACCCGCTCTCAGTATGCAAGTCGACTCTTCAGACTCGACTGGCTTGGTCGCCAAGCCATACCATGCCAAACGTCCTCACACAAAATCCCGTTCAGGTTGTAAGAGCTGCAAGACGCGCAAGGTCAAGTGCAACGAAGCCCGTCCAGCCTGTAGCAACTGCGTCCTCCGCAAGGCCACCTGCGTATATCCTTCCCTCGCGACCACCACAACACCACGCAACAGATCACCACCACAAGCCGAGTCGTCATCGGGACGCCTGGCGACTCCCGTCCTGAGCCAGTCACTCACGACCTGGCAGGGATCGCGGGTGCCGGGCGTCGACGACTTCGGCAGCCCTCTCCTCCTGCACGAGCCTCTCTTCGTCCCCGAGGGCGTCAGCGATGCCACCGACCTCAAGCTCATGTGGTTCTACACCACACACGTCTTCTCCTCCTTCCTGACGGGACGGACCACCTGCAGTAAAGAGGTCGACGAGATTCTCAAGATCAAGATCCCGGTCCACGCCTTCTCACACCCGTTCCTCATGAACACCGTCCTCGGTCTCTCCGCCATCCAGCTCCTGCACCAGGACAGCGACGCCAAGCTCATCGAAAATGTCGAGCCGAAACGCATCTTCCGGTACCGAGCACGCGCCTTTGAAGGCTACCGCCAGGCCCTGGCAGATGCGAAACCAGAGACCTATCCCGCCCTCATGGCCACCTCCCTACTCCTCATCGGCGTCGCGTCCCAGACCTTCCGCGAGCCCGACGGCAAGGACCTCTTCATCCTCGACTGGATGGTCCTCTGGCGCGGCGTCTCCCTCATCTTCAGCCTCCTCAAGCCGCAAGGCCTCTTAGAGTCGGGCATGGTCGAGCTCTTCTACCGCCCGCCCGTCGACCTCGACCAGTCCTCCGCCCACATCCCCAACAGCCTGCTCTTCCTCGTCGCGACGCCCGTCTCCTCCGTCTCGCCCCTCCCCGGCGCCGACGAGTACGACACAGACGACAACCCCGGCTGCAGCCGCACCGCCTACTACCAGGCCCTCCAGTACATCGGCTCCCTGTACCGCGAGCTCCGCCTGCATGGCATCGGCCCGCGCTTCGAGCTGCGCGTCGTCACGTGGTTCACCTTCCTGCCCGAGCGCTTCATCAGGCTCGCGTCCGCCCGCCGCCCGCGCGCCATGCTCATCATGTCGCACTACCTCATGTTCGTCAAGCTCGTGCGCACAATCTGGTGGACAAAGGGTATCGCGGACCGCGAGATCCCGAGCATCACGCAGTACATCCTCGATACGCAGCCGCCCGCCATCCGCGCCTGGGCGGCGCCCTACCTCACTACGCCCCATGCCGTCGCGCGCGCGCAGTCCGAGACCGAGGTCGTGCGCATCATTCTCGACGACCCCGGGTGGGAGCCCGACCCAGAGCCGAGGGATGAGGTGTACGCGCTGGATCCGCCTGTCATGAAGCCCTTTGACGTCCCGGCGGCTGAAACACCGCCTGTGAATAACAGCGGCCCGGCGGCGGGATATAGCCTGGTGGATGTGGACTTTTGTGATGTTGGGATGTCGACGGACGTGCCGCGGCAGCAGCAGACGACGACGATGCATTCGCCTGCGCCGAGTGCGGGCACAAGCTCGACGGAGAGTACGCTGAGCGCGACGAGCGCGGACCTCGAGGACGTGGCGATGGAGAAGCTGCATCTTGATTCGAATCTGGCCTTTGGGTCACTGGATGTTATGCTGGGCGGCATGACGGATAAGCGGGCGTGATTTCATGACGGGGAGATTTTGTGTTCAGTCTCGTACATATTTTTAGATACCCACGGATACTTGAATACAGTTGGTGATTTTGGACCTGTTCTTGACCGGGCACATGGGAGAAAGGTCGTGGATTGGAGTCGAATAGTGTTGTACGCGCTAGGTCTCAAATCTCGGAGGCGTTTCCAGGCATAAAGTAGCACGTTGCTCATCTCGCTGTAAAACTTGTTCCAGCCTCACAATGAGTGAGAAGTTGGTTGAAGGGCAGCTGTCTCGATAAGCCCCCTACACTTTCAATCCTGTGAAGCCGCGCTACCACGTGTCGATGCTCAGATTGACATGTCCTGTGCTCTGAAATAGATAGTATGCTTAGTATCTGACCACGGTCAACTACATGGATTGCCACAGCGAAGCATATAAAGTCAATGGTGGATTGATATGGATGTGACAGATCGACCTCTAGCAGAGGCATAAACGAAGCACGACATACATCGCCCACCGAGATACACCCTCAGCAACAGCCACCGAGCGACAGGACATTCTCAAAAGCTATCACTTGCCAGAAGCTAGAGTACGCAGAAGACTATCCATCTAGGGTCCCGCTTCCATGGCGGTGGTATGCGACATACAGTGTATTGCAAAGTGCCATATCGAAGCTTGCCACAATTCAGAAGCCAGAGTGTATACTACAAGTCCCCCAGCTCACATGCTGCGTACTCCATTGCCCCCTACTAAGCAGTGCCACATACAACCTGGAGAACGCACATATCTACAGTCTTCCCTTCATGCGCAGTACCTTGCCCGGCCTGCAGTACGAGAGAGGACACGCCCGGCGTCACACGTGATACGGCGTGTCGAGGCACAATCTGTCAGGGACGGCCTGGACTACCACGGACGGACACTAGACTAGGGACGACGGCGTTGGACTTGGGGAATCTGACAAGCACATTTCCTCGGTGCCTGGGTTGTACAGCACTTCGGACGACCCGATGGCACAAAGCTTATGCCCTTGGTGACACTCGTGAAGGACATATTCTGACTATCATAGCTAAGCCCGCTAATCCATTGATATGCGGACTTGACGCATCCGAGGTTTCTATCGTGAGCCGTCCCCTGCCGACTTGCTGGGCTAAGCGGCCGTCTGAACATCACTGAGCATCCATTACTATCATCTGAGATCACGTTGCAGTTGCTGACTGTAGGAACCGGAGTAGAGGAATTATGTGAATTTCTTGGTACACAGCCCACAAAGGAGACTTGATTGAGCTAAGGAGAACACCTCGCCTTTCCGCATCGTTCCTCTTCTATACACAGGCTACTCCTTCCCACTCCGGCGTTCCCCACCATTCAAGGCTCTTTTCTCGGCGTTCTCGCTCCAGGTATCGTCGGGAATAAAGTCCCCCATCATCTCGCTTCGTGTTGATGATGCTCCGCTTAGTTCTTCTCGAGCTCGGCAAGAATCTTCTGGCCCTTCTCCTTGGCGGAGTTGAAGTCGCCAACCATGTAGAAGGCGTTCTCGGGGAGGCTGTCACCCTCGCCGGCAAGGATGGCCTTGAACGAGGCGATGGTCTCCTTGAGGTCGACGAGCTTGCCCTCGATACCAGTGAAGACCTGGGCGACGGTGAAAGGCTGGCTCAGGAAACGCTGGATCTTACGGGCACGCTCGACGGTAAGCTTGTCGGCTTCCGACAGCTCGTCCATACCCAGAATGGCGATGATGTCCTGCAGCGACTTGTACTCCTGGAGGATCTGCTGGACGCGCGAGGCGGTGTCGTAGTGCTCCTGGCCGACAATACGGGGGTCAAGCATGCGGGACTTGGAGTCGAGGGGGTCGACGGCGGGGTAGATACCAATCTCGGAGATACCACGGGACAGGACAGTGGTGGCGTCAAGATGGGCGAAGGTGGTGGCGGGGGCAGGATCAGTCAAATCGTCAGCAGGGACGTAGACGGCCTGGACGGAGGTGATGGAGCCCTTCTTGGTGGTGGTGATACGCTCCTGCATGCCACCCATGTCGATGGCAAGGGTGGGCTGGTATCCGACGGCAGAGGGAATACGACCCAGCAGGGCAGACACCTCGGAACCGGCCTGAGTGAAGCGGAAAATGTTGTCAATGAAGAGCAGCACATCCTGTCCCTCCTCGTCACGGAAGTACTCGGCGATCGTCAGACCAGTCAGGGCGACACGGGCACGGGCACCCGGGGGCTCGTTCATCTGACCGAAGACCAGGGCGACCTTGGACTCGCCGTCAAGCTGAATGACGGAGGTCTCCTGCATTTCGTGGTACAGATCGTTACCCTCACGGGTACGCTCACCGACACCGGTGAAGACGGAGTAACCACCGTGAGCCTTGGCGATGTTGTTGATGAGCTCCTGAATGAAGACGGTCTTGCCGACACCGGCACCGCCGAAGAGACCAATCTTACCACCACGGGCGTAGGGGGCGAGCAGGTCGACGACCTTGATACCGGTGACGAGGACCTCAGCGGTGGTGGACTGGTCGACGAACTCAGGAGGCTCGGTGTGGATGGGGAGGGTCTTCTTCGACTTGATGGGGCCACGCTCGTCGATGGGGTCACCAGTGACGTTCATGATGCGGCCGAGAGTCTCGGGACCGACGGGGATGGTGATGGGAGCACCAGTGTCAGAGGCCTTCGCGCCACGGACAAGACCCTCGGTACCTGGTCGGCATATTAGAGCGGGTCGCAAAATTTTGGGGATGCGGCAATCGATCACTTACCGTCCATGGCAATGCAACGGACGACATTCTCACCCATGTGTTGCTGGGAATTGTCAGCAAAAGTCGATCGCGATATGGCTGGATCAATGTACGTACGGCGACCTCGAGGACGAGCTTGTTGCCCTGGTTCTCGGTCTGCAGGGCGTTCAGGATGGGGGGAAGCTTGGCGGTGTCGAACTTGACTATTGACGGACAGAGTCAGGAGCAATTCATCGAAAGCCCGACGGACGTCGGCATATTCATCCTAGAATGTATTTCACATACCATCGACAATGGCACCGATAACCTGTGGAAGCCTTTGTTAGTAACCATGTCTTCTCCGCATGAGGCTTCTTTCGGCGATTGGCCTCGGCTGGGCGGAAGCCGAGAGAGCTCTCGTCCGTCACTACTCACCTGGTAGATCTTGCCATCACCAACGCTGGAAGTGCTGGCGAGCCTGGCAGCAGCAGGGAAACGAGTGTGCGAAGGCCTGATGGCACGGCGAGCGCCAGCCACAAAGGTAGGGCGCGCCGACCTGGCGAAGGAGGAAATGCCGCTGCGAACGTCGTGTCAGCTCAATTGACCGCAATTGGGCCCGCGGCCCTGAAAAAAGTCGATCGGCAGGTGTCTACCAACCTCTTGAACATCTTGACAGATGACGGAGAGCGATTTCGGATGGGAGTGGAGAGGTGATGGTTGAACTTCCAGGAGGACTTGGGGAGAAGTGAGCAGTTTTGCTCGGGATCCAGGACTTCACCGGTTAGCTTTCCTCAGCCAAGTCACGTGATGCTGTTTTTCCCGCTGAGAGGTAAAATTATGCGGCTTGCCCGGGGGCCGGCCCCTTCCCATTGGCTGTCATCCCCATACCGGGTTTTTCCGGGGCCCGCCCGACTTGTTCTCCAGCAACCCGTTGGCCTGGAAGTTGTCCTGGTGTCCTCATCACTCTCGCCTCAGGCATGCAACAGGCCCGGGAAATGCACTTCCCCGGTCGGATGGGGCGCTGGACACCTCAGGACTCAACCTCTGAATAGCCTCAATTTCCACGACCAACGTTTCCTCTACTATCCTGGCAGCGAAGTACCCATGTTGCACTGAGATGCTTTCAAGCGCTGGCGCATCTGCTATAATCAGATCAGCTCAACTCTCTCATGCTTGATCAGTTCAGCAATCACACCCATCACATTCAGCGTGTTGCATGACACAATCAGGTTGCATGTCTTCATTCATAACCAACTGACAGCCCTAAGAAAAACCCCTCATTTCAGCATTGCAAAGATTTCATCATTTCGTTGAACAGCGATTTGGCCATGTTCAAGCACCGCTCTGGCCTGCCTCGCGGTACTGCTCGAAGGTCGCATCATGATGATCGATCGAGTCTGCTGCATCCTCCTCTTGGATGCGCCTCTGGATCTCAATATGGCCGTCCTTGCCCCAGTAGCCGGCCTTTTCAGTGCCTTTCACACAGCCCTCGGTGATGAGCACGTAGGGCATGGGTGCGTCAAAGATGGGTTCTGCCAGGATCCTCTCCATCTCCATCTTGAGTCCACGAGCACCCGTCTCTGTCTTCTTCGCCCTTTCAGCGATAGCCAGAAGGGACTTTCTGGTGAAGTGAAGCTTTGAAGGATATGTTTCGAAGAGAGCTGTGTACTGTGCGACCAGGCTGTTGCGCGGCTCAGTCAGTATTCTAAACAGTTCGTCTAGTGACAGTGGACTGAGCGCGCAAATGTTGTGCACCCGTCCAATGAGTTCGGGGATGAAGCCAAATGCTTGCAGGTCGGCGGGCGTCGTCAGGTCAAGTGGCGTGTACTCCGATGCTGGCAGCGCAGGATCTGTGTGCGGTAGGTGACTGAACATGTTCGCGGGCAGATCATGCTGGTTTCCGGAGAGCCCTTGACGCCCACGAATCTCGGACCCGAAACCCATCGACGGCTTAGAAACTCTGCGGATGACGGCCTTGTCGAGACCGACGAAAGCGCCGCAAAAGACGAAAAGAATGTTGGAGGTGTCGATGGTGTATTGGTCAACTTTGCCTTGTGGGGGAGTTGACTGGGGTGTCGACGTGGAACCAGCCGGGGAGTAGTTGTTGCTTGTCGACGGCGTCGAGCGCGACGACCTGTTGTCCTTGACGTTGATAGTGACCTTGGTGCCTTCCACAAGCTTCAGGAGTGCTTGCTGCACGCCCTCGCCACTGACATCCCTGCCATTTGTTGTTTCTCTCCTGGCAATCTTGTCGAACTCGTCCAACACGACGATGCCGTTTTCGGTGGCCGTTATATCGTAGTTGGCCTCAATCAGCAGCCTCTCAATGCATGTCTCTACGTCTTGCCCGATGTAGCCGGCTTGGGTGAACGAGTTGCAGTCGGCGATTGTGAATGGGACGTTCAGTTGCTTGCTCAAAGTCCTGTATCTGGTGAGCCACTTGTCACAAGAGGGCGTCGACGGTGGCTTACTCCAATATATATGTCTTTCCACAGCCCGTGGGTCCCAGGAGAAGGAGGTTAGACTTGTCGACCTTGACCCGTGGAGGTGTCTGTGGTTCTGCTGTGATGTAGTGCTCCTCGGCAGTTTCGCCATGCCGGTCGTGGTGATCATTGAGGTGTTCGGTGGATTCTATGTGGCCTGGAAATTCGTCTGTAGGTTGATGATTAGCCTGTGAAAGAACCTTGTCTCCCTACTACGAGTACTTACCTTGCACCGGGTGAACATCGCGCCATCGCTCGTGCACATCACGGTCCCGCGCATAGCGTTGCCTCTGGAGCTTTTCGCGCAATCGTCGGTCCTCCAGCTCGTGGCTTCTCCTCCTTCGCAAGTTTTGATAGTGGTTGAATATGGTCGAGCATATCGTCTTCTTTGCCCTGTCTTGTCCCACGACGTAGTCATCCACCCGTTTCTTCAGGTCGCGCGGGTAGAACTCGGGCACGCCGAATCTGACCTTGTTGAACATGGGACCGCGTCCATTGTCGCTCGATGGATCATAGCTACTGGTAAATCCGGAAGTAAAATCTTGCGTTCTTCGGTTGTCGGAGCTTCTGGACACGACTGTGGTAGACAGGTAACGACGAGGGGTTGGCCGGAGAGCGGCGCACCGAGCGCAGGTGTAGGAGAGCCGCGCCCCAGCCCTAGGGATCATCATGGGCAATCTGCGAGGACCAGGCTCGAACAAGATGCGCAGTCAACAAGGTAAGAAGATCCTCGCAGGTTCCAGGTTGCGATTCACGAGGAGAGGGCAAGTACGGGTGATGGAGTCTTTGTTATATGTGACCACGGCGGCGAAGTCGGAGTCGGAGTCGGTCAGCCCAGGTCCGAAGGTCACTGATGAGCTGATAAGAGCTGTGCTGATGCGGGGGAGCTGTCGGACGTTAGCTCCTGGACGCTTGGACTCTTCCACCCGGCAGGGGGCGGACCCATCCCCGATGCCAGGGAGGTACAACAGATCCAGAACGAAGGTGCTGGGAATCATAGATGTAAGTGCCTTGGGATGTCAGAGGTCTGGATTGCATTATGATAATAATATCTCGATCCAATCATTTCATACTTTGTATCCTGTATTCCCCGACTATCTAGGTCCCCAGAAATCAAGAAGCGTGGGACCCAGCCTGTCTACTAGCCCCTCTTGTATCATGGGCCTCTGGTCGTATCCACCTTGCCGCCATGCTAAAGTGCCGCATTCCAGCATCTCGCATGTTGACATCCTAGGCAAGAGGAAGTGAGCTGAGTTATGAACGAAGAAGCGGACGAGGCGGCGGTTCCCCAGATTTGTGACAGAAACGATGAGCGCCTCCCATATGTATCTGCGCCCCGAGCGAGCAAGGGATAATGCGAAGGAGCGAGCGAAAGGAAATATCCTCGCCTGAATTCCCATGCACAACACCCGCTGTGCAGCCCCTCGACGTCATCGTGGCCAGCTAATGGTCCAGACACAGCTACCTGCAGGGGCGGCTGCTAGCACATCCAATCTCTAATCTCAAAGCCTGATGAAAGCTGAGGTGCCATCAGCCCGACTCCTCCCATGCCTGCAGTGGTGAATCCCAGTGGCGAGTTCTACGTACAGACGTATTTTTGATTGCAGAGATTGCAATCAAGAACCGAGAAGCGAGCCCAGGCCAGACTTTGCGAAGAAGCCATTGCCCCATCCCGCAATCTGCCTCATTCCATCGTACTTTGAATTGACCTGCCACTTAATTCTTATCCCAAAGCTCCCTAGCTCACCTCCAACGACGCGTGCTTCTTCTCTCAACAAATACGAGAGCTGTTTCAAGCCCCGCATCCATCATCATATCACCTCCATAATACATCATCCCCCCTCCTCTCGACTGCGCTTCGCTGTCCTCGAAGAACACCTCACAAATCAACTCACGATCATCGGCCCAATCTCACAATGGCCGCCGTCGAGAACTCTGCCAACTCTCTCGCACCCAACGCCAATGGTGCTGCTGCCGATGCCCCCAACGACGGCACTGGTACGACATTGCCCTGCCCCATCGGCGACTTTGATACTAATGTGACCAGGCGTGGTGAAGCTTGACCCATGGCTGGCGCCTTTCCAGGACGCCTTCAAGAGGAGGTATTCCAAGGCCCAAGATTGGATCTCCAAAATTAACGACACCGAGGGCGGCATCAACAAGTTCTCCAAGGTAAGCGCGGCGCGAGAACAGAAAGCTGCAAGTGATATACTGACTGGGCGTTCCCATTAGGGCATCGACATCTATGGTTTCAATGTCGACAAGCAGGGACAGATCGTCTACCGAGAATGGGCACCCAACGCCACTCATGCTTTCCTCATTGGCGATTTCAGTAAGGGTCCCAGGTTCGAGAACTCTCTGTGCGGACTGCTGACACGGCAATAGACGGCTGGAACCGTGAATCCCACCCCATGAAGAGGAACGACTTTGGTGTCTTTGAGATTGTTTTGCCTCCTAAAGACGGCCAGCCTGCCATCCCTCACAACTCCAAGGTTAAGGTGTGTGCGATGACATCCTTGAGCACGGACCGTCCCCAGGCTAACTGCTAGGTAGATCTCACTTCAAATCCCCAGCGGCGAGAGGATCGACCGCCTACCGGCTTGGATCAAGTACGTCACACAGGATCTCTCTGTGTCTCCTGCATACGATGCTCGTTTCTGGAACCCTCCTGCTGCGGAGACCTACCAGTTCAAGCACCCAAGGCCGAAGAAGCCCGCTAGCGCCCGTGTGTATGAGGCTCATGTTGGTATCTCCTCCCCGGAGCTGCGAGTTGCTACCTACAAGGAGTTCACCAAAAACATGCTGCCTCGCATCCGGGATCTGGGCTACAATGTCATTCAGCTCATGGCTGTCATGGAGCATGCCTACTACGCCAGTTTCGGGTACCAGATCAACAATTTCTTTGCTGCTAGCAGTCGTTACGGCCCCCCTGAGGATTTGAAGGAGCTCGTCGACACGGCCCACAGCATGGGACTCGTTGTCCTGTTGGATGTCGTCCACAGCCATGCATCCAAGAATGTTCTCGACGGTCTCAACGAGTTTGACGGTTCCGACCACCAGTACTTCCACGAGGGTGCCAAGGGTCGCCACGAGCTTTGGGACAGCAGGCTCTTCAACTACGGCCACCACGAGGTCATGAGGTTCTTGTTGAGCAACCTGCGCTTTTGGATGGACGAGTACCAATTTGATGGATTCCGTTTCGACGGTGTCACGAGCATGCTATACCAGCACCATGGTATCGGAACGTAAGCACATTCCCGTTTCATCCGTGATCATCATGATGCTGACCAAGAGCAGTGGCTTCTCCGGAGGCTACCACGAGTATTTTGGCGCCGACGTGGACGAGGAGGCTGTTGTTTACCTCATGGTTGCCAACCAGATGCTGCATGATCTGTATTCCGAGACTATCACTGTGGCTGAAGACGTGTCGGGCATGCCAGCCCTTTGCTTGCCTCTCTCCTTGGGTGGCGTTGGCTTCGACTATCGTCTGGCCATGGCCGTACCCGATATGTGGATCAAGATTATCAAGGAGGTCAAGGACGAGGATTGGGACATTGGCAACATCTGCCACACGCTGACCAACCGTCGCCACGGCGAGAAGACTATCGCTTACTGTGAAAGCCACGATCAAGCGTAAGATTACTGTCATCTCCACAATAGCGTTCAAGATGCTAACAACAGCAGACTGGTTGGAGACAAGACGCTGATGATGCACCTCTGCGATGCGGAGATGTACACAAACATGTCTGTTCTCACGCCGCTGACCGGCGTGATTGATCGTGGCATGGCCCTCCACAAGATGATCCGTCTTCTCACCCACGGCCTGGCCGGTGAAGGCTACCTCAACTTCGAAGGCAACGAGTTTGGTCACCCAGAGTGGCTCGACTTCCCCCGCGAGGGCAACCAGAACTCTTTCTGGTATGCCAGGCGCCAGCTGAACCTGACCGACGACCATCTGCTGCGGTATCAGTTCCTCAACAACTTTGACAAGTTCATGAACAAGACCGAGGAGTACCACGGATGGCTCCATGCTCCTCAGGCTTACATATCCCTCAAGCACGAGGGTGACAAGGTCATCGTCTTCGAGCGTGGCGGCTGTGTCTTCATCTTCAACTTCCACCCCAGCGAGAGCTACAGCGACTACCGCATCGGCATCGATGTTCCTGGCACCTACAAGGTCGTTCTCAACACGGACAACAAGGATGTCGGCGGACATGGCCGCGTTGATAACGAGACTCGCTTCTTCACGACGCCGATGGAGTGGAATGGCCGGGCCAACTGGACGCACATCTACATTCCCGCCCGGACTGCGCTGGTCCTCGCGCTGGAATCCCCGGTCTCGCAGAACTCGTGAGCATTTCGGCCAGGTTGGGATGATAGTTCCGGAAAGTTGAGCAGGCTTGGACAGGTTGGTCAGGCAATATAACTCTTAATAGCTACTAGCGTTTGACGGTGTCATCACGTTCACCAGTATTAGCAATAGCCCCGAAAAGCATCAAGGCGGGCGGAGACCGCGAAATTGACCTGTTGAATTACTTCGACTCCTGCACTTCTCAATCCGCGTGAAATGTGTTTTGAAGTTCAAATAGCTCGGTACCTGCAATTGTAGGACAAAAGAAACGATTGCTTTACGATTGAGCTCTTCCAATACACTATTTACAACCACCGCCGTGGCTGTCGCCGACGCAGTCTGCCCTCTGATCCTCCCGAGGACTAGCAACTGGGGAAGCGCATCCCTCCAGCCTCTTGTTTTCGCTCTAGTACGTAGTTTTATACAAGGGGTTGCAGCAGCCGGCAACGATCCCAGAGACCACGAGCCCGAGGGCCCGCTTAGTTCTGCTTGGGGGGAGACTGGACCTGGCCCTTGCCGGTGTACACATCCGAGGAGATACCGGTGAGGGGGTCGGAGCGTTGCTCCTGCACGGGGTGGTTAGTGGGTGTCCGGGACGTGGAAGGGGTGCAGTGCAACGTACAATGAGCTTCTCGTTGGCGGCCTCCTGCCACTCCTTGGTCATCGTGGGAGGCGGCGGCTTGGCGAACAGGCGGGTGAAGGAGAAGAGGGCCAGGCTGACGCCGACGGCGATGGCGGTGCCGAAGAAGACGCGGGTGCCCTCGCCGGGAGGGTCCTGGGCGCGGGGGCCGTGAGGACCGAAAGCGATCCAGTAGGCTGCGATGTGGTCAGTTCTGAGTTCTAGTTCTAGTTCCATGTTGATGGGCTCGCGGCGTGGATGTTGCTCTGCTGGGTTGTTCCATCGGGTGCGGTGGTCTGTCACCATCAAGTCCAACATCGACGTCACCACGCTCGCGTTGAGGAATGGCGCGACAGCTCGCCGCCATTGTTGCCATTTAGCCCGGAGCGCGTGGAGGATGCCATCGTGATCCAATGGCAGCTTCGTCGAGCTCAATTGATGTGACTGTGACAGACCACCTCGCCCTGGAATCGAAAGCGGATCCACCGTGAGCCCCGAGTCGAACACGTACCGGCCTTCTTCTCCTGGAGAGTGAGCTCGGCCCAGGGGCCCTTCATGCGATCCCTCAGGGACATCCAGAGGTCGGCCTGCTCCTGGAGAGGCATCGACTCCCACCTCTTCTCGATGTTGGCCAGGGTCGGGTTGGAGATGGCGTGGGTGGTGGCGGCCCTGCGGAGGACCATGGCCTGCTGCTGCCGGGGCACGGCGCGCAGCAGGGAGGAAGCCTGGGTTCGGAGCATCGTGGGCGAAAGAGGCAGACTCGGTGTCTACTTTCGGGGAGGTGGATGGGAGGAAGGGTATCTCAATTGGCGTGTCGTGGAGGTCGTGGGTTGCTCCGGCGTAGGACCTGCGGGTTTGGCTTGGGAGGAGGTTCAGGGAGAGGGTTTTTCGGGCGATCGTATGATGGGACCTTCCGGGGCTCTGAGCCAGCTGGGGCCCCATTGGGAATCCAGCTGCTGCCAGTGGCCCGAAAATTGTTCGGCATGGGAATGCATGACTAAGCCAAGTCACGTGATATACCGGCTTCTGCTTGCTGACCTGCACCGTTGTCCCGCATGCGTCATTGGCCGGAGCTGGACTGTCACCGGCAGGAGCCGAGGCGTCGGGTTGCAATAATGCACCAACGTTGCAGTCTAATACATTGAGCTTCGCAAGATGTCAAGTACGTGAGTGGCTCGTGGCCAGATATTTGATCGAGCTTGGATGCAGCTTCTATAAAGCTTGGAGGCTTGTTCAACACTCCAAATTGACCACTTCCAAACGCCGCGTGGGAGTGGTACAGTCTAATACAGGAACACTATTTCACAATTGAACTTCGGTCAATCGTTGAAATCAAAAGGTGCCCGACGGGAGAAGCATTTCGCTATCGATGCCTTTTCGCTATCGATGCGGTTGAAATTGCAGGCAGGAAGTTGCCGTCGCAGTCACCACGTCAGGCTTAGTATCCTCTGGCACAATCCAGCCGGCATAGTCTGAACGACGCACAAGCCTGTTGCAAGAGCTTGAAAACGGTCTAGTCATTGTCGACTTTCGACATGCCCAGAAACGTTCCAATAATATCATCTGTAGATGTTTCGGCGCTATGTGGCACTCGGCTTCGGTGTGGTCTTCGCCGCAGGGTCTTCAGGTTTTGTCGATGTGGCTTGCGAATTGGTCGGCGTGTTTGTGTTCTCGATTTCGCGTCGTTTCGCTTGCTCGGCTAAGGCAGGCTGCAATGAATATGCGCCTTTGAGAAGCTAGAATTAGACTGCCGGAGCTCATGAGGATGTAGGTGGTCGGATGTACGCACTGATCATGACGCCGGAGCCGATGGCGACAGCGAGGCCCAGAAAGTTTTTGAGACTCATCTTCAAAGTATGAAATATTTCCTGTAAGGACTTTCGCCTCCACAGAAGCTGATGCTGCAAGCTGCAACAACACAATCCAGATTCATGATGCGAATATACGAAGTTCAGAGCTTTGGACCGTATATCGATTACCTAATCAGCCGATCGCCACCATACAGCAGCACCCCACCTCAATCGCTAAAGTGGTCCCGTGTTCACGCGAGCTTCCGTCGCGTCTGAGCTCGCCGCTGCACGCCACAAGCGCGCCAACCCCTACGTCCAGCATGTATGGTAGGTACCTTATCGAATAATATATCTGTTTAAGGTCCCGCCTGCGCTTGCCCACATTCACACCTCACTCGTGACGGTCTCCGACGACAGTCCTTAATAAAAGCTACAATAAGCTATTTTCATATCGACATGCCCGATTCAATCACCGGTTTACGATGAATGACCCCGAAAATGGCCAGCTGGAAAGACTCTGGGGTGGTACAGGATTCGGAAGAAGAAGACGAGGCCTTCGAAAGTCAAGACCTTGACCTTCCCCAGGTCCAGTCCGTCGAGGTTCAGAGCAAATCGGCGCTCGAGACGTCTGCTCCAGACACTGCAAGCATCTGGGACATCCCGTCGTCTCCTCCAGTCACCGGCAAACTTGCCAAACGACAACTCGACCTCCAACGAACCCCCCCTCGGCAAAGAGATGTTCCAGGCGTACCCGAATCATCGCCACTCTCGTCCGTCCCTGATGACGATGAGCTTTTCGACAGCCTATACGATGTCGAAAGGCAAGCACCGGCAGCTACCGTCACCCGCCTGCCAGCCAAGATGGGTCGTGATGCTTCGCCAGATCCTCTCGATTTCATGGACCACGACAACAACACACCCGTCGCTCGGCCTAGTGCTCCACAACCCGAGCTTCGATCTGTGAAAGAAGTGACTGAACAGGTGACACCTGGAAGCCCTTTCTCGAGTCGAATACGATCAGCCTCTCCGACTGCCATGCCCACGCTCCCCATCGAGACCCCGGATGATCGAGCAGCCACCGAAGCGGCCATTGCAGCAGCGGTTCGTTACGAACGATCTCTGCGGCCAAGGAAGCCGATTCAAGAGCACCCTTATCTACTCGAAAGTGCTCAGTACACCAGTGCTCTGAGGTCTCACGGTGTGCGGCCAGTACGGTTAGAGCCAGAAGAACGTCGAAGGAGAGCGAGTCCCGAAGAGGATTCGCAAGAGCAAGACTATCAAGGTGATAGCCAGAATACTGTCAGCGAAGGGATGGGGAATAGCTTGGAGGATACTCAGCAGACCTCGAGAGCGTCTGTGGACGAGTCGCCGCCAGAGCCAGACTTTGCCCCTTCGTCTCCTGATACTCATATGGCTTCTCCGAGGAATACCAGCACGCCACGAACCCGAGACACGAATCCAACCAGCCCGATAGGCGCCAGTGACGACGAAGAGCTCCCTTCCGTAGCAGCGATATTGCGGACAGCTCAACGCCGGAGCTTGCAGAAGAAACGATCCTCATCGCCTGGCCACCCCGGTAGCAACAAGCGGCGAAAACATGGAGAGTGGAGACCTGCCACCGCCTTGAAGCGCAGCGAAGACACAACTCCAGGCCGCCCACAGCTCTTCATCCCGCCGAAACTTAAGGGCCCTACGGTGGGTGCTGTCAAGCCTGTGAGTGTACCACATGGCTCTCGGAGTCCCATGCCGACCAACAGTGCGGTGCCGAGCCCCAGTCCTTTCGCCGTGGAAATCACTCGGAGAGCTATCACGCCGGATTCTTCCTTTGGCATCATTGATCTTGAGGCCGATGACAATGGTGCGCCTTCTGTGGTGGATCTGGATTCAGAGGGTAACAGTGATCACGGTGGCAGTGAATCTGGAAGTGCTTCTGAGAGCGGCAACGAAGTTACGAGCTACCGCCGGAGAGCACGCGGTGTGCTTCCTGCGTCACACTTCAGGTTGGATCAAGCAGCAGCTCGCGAGGTTCAAAAGAAGAAGAATGCGGCAATTCAGGCGGAAGCTACGCCTGATCAGAACCAACGACGAGGTGTTGCTGTCAGGACTCTCAGCTCGCGTCCTCGAGGATCATCTAGTCTGCCCCTTTCATTTCTGGACGACTCTGATGATTCGGATCAGGGATCACCAAGCATTTCGAAAGGACCACCGAGAGCACCGCCTTTAAGGCAGACTTTGATCGACATCGAGGACGATGTGGATGATGATGCGGGGTCCTCAGCCATGGAAGATAATGCCGTTGAGCACATGGTCCAGCCCATAAGAAGAGCTCCGCGACAGACATTGGAGACTTCTCGACCACCGGCTCGTGGCAAGAAGAGCAGGCAGCCAAAGATCACCAGCCACATGACAAGGGAAGGCGTTTCGGCACCTAGCACGGGGCCGCGCGCCGCACAATCGCGCCCACCCAAATCCAAACCAAAGAGGCCAGCACAGTCTAGTCGACAGAAGCAGAAGAAGAGGAGGTCAACAGCCGGGCCCCGGGCCCCTAGCGTAGGGATTCTCGACGTGATCGAGCCCCAGGCGCCTGCTTTCTTGAGGGTCGCTGCTCGCACCGCCAGAGCGAAGAGAGGAAAAGGACGATCCAGTCCAAGCAGAAAGACCATTCGCCTTGCAACCCGCGAAGACCAGCTCGATGCCGGTGGCGTGCTGCAGGACTGGAAGAAGGGTAAACTGAAGCAACGGGAAAGTGTTACGCAGAGCACTGTTGCAAGCTCACGCCCGCCTCTGGTCCAGATCCCTTCCAATACGCAGCAAAGGCTCCCCGTGAATGATCGACTTGCTTATGATGAGCGGCCCTCAGATCCTGCCTTGACGCCTCACGTCAATCACGGTGTCTTATCACCTTCAAAACCCTCGGTTGTACAAACACAAGACGGCCTAATTAAGCCACAGCCAGTAGTGAACCGCAGACGGAAGGCTCCGTCCAAAGATCACGCTCGTCCAGCTCTTCTTGAGGAAGACCTTGCCTTTCAGCCTGGTCGACTTGCTTTCCATAAGCAGAAGCGACTTCTTGACACCTTGTATCGCCGCACGGCTAGACGATCAACATCTCCTAGTACAGTCAGTCGGCGGGCCTCGTTCACTGAGCGTGGCGTGTCACCATCGCACCCGAGCCCCGAAGAACATCAACCTTTGCAATCCGTCGTGGAGGCTCCTCCGCGGCGTCTCAGAAAGGCAGCGAAGCCTCGCCGCCTCGACACCACAGCTGCTCAGTATGTTCACGCCCACGACCCTCTTCCGGCGGATACCGTGTCCCCGACCGTTCGAAAGCACTCGGCGGTGCCGAGTGGTGTTCTCGGCGGCCTTGGCCCGTTTGGCACGCATTATAGCCAGCACTTCGAGTTCTTCCCGCTCCCAGCTGGCGTCTACTTTCACGCAGAGACTCTTGTAGGCAATGGATGCCTCAGCGCTAGCATGGATCCTTTACAGGCAAGGAACATAGGGCAGCAACGCTCTAGGGTATTCCTGAACCTAAACGGACAATCGCTGCGCTGGGGAGCCTGGAATGATGAAGTGTCTTCCGAGTTGGGCATCTTGGTCGATGCTCTTGGGCACGAACTCGCTGCCACAAACGCTCCAGGAGGCTCGTTACCAGATGCAAAGGCTGCCGCTGAGTTTATTCGTCAGTATGTGCTAGACGGCCTCGTGGTCGAGGATGAAGCTCAGCTGCGGTCCTTCGTAGGGCGCCTGCACGATGTCATCAGCGGCCTGTTGACTCGTTTAGAGGCAGGGGGCACAGCCGTCAAAGCGTCTTTGAGCCGCCGGGTCGTGGAGGCTTTGACACAAATCCTCGTCACTGTGGTTCGGACTCTCACTATATGCCGGGAACATGAGACCCTGTTCAGCCAACGCATGGGCTTGGAGACGTTGCTGCAACGCCTAGCGAAGGTGTGCGTCTCTTACCTCTTGAATCTTGGTATCGGGAGTATACAGGATCTGTATCGTAGGTCTCTTGACCTCTCCTTCCGGGAACGAGGCATCCGGAACGATCAAGTTGCAGCTCATGCTTGGGTCGTGTTGATGAGGATACTAAGCCAACTCGCGATTCCCAGGATGGGGTTTTGGGATGTCTTGTACAAGGTTCTTTTGAGGACTGAAGACAAGACAGGCGCCGATGCTCAGAGATTTGAAGAGCTCTGGCGGACTTTGTTTGCCCTCTTGCCCCTGGGAGAGTTCGACCAGGATGGTGTCATAACCACTGGGTCTCGACATGCACTTGCTGTGGACGGCTGGGCACTGCCGCAGCTCATTCTCAAAAGAGTTTTCGAGATTTACAGGAGCAACCCTCGGCAGGCTCCTAGCTTCAACAGTTATTGCAGAACCCTGGTCAGCCGGTGCTACCTTCTGGTCGATGAGTGGGGATGGCTGAAGTCCAGCGGCGTCATTGGAACCATCTTCGACTTCTTCGCCTCTCTCAATCTATCTCACTTGCGCAACGAAGAGGTCGGCCAGTCTCCAGCCTTCCTGGAGCAACTACATCTGAGCCCTTCTCTCAAGATAGATGCCCCGGATCGATGCTTTCATGTCTTTCTCAAGCTTGTGGCCACTACCATCCAACGTCTCGCAGACCGAGGGCTCGCCAACGACATCAAGAACCTCGTATTTCGCATCCTTCCAAACCATAACCGACAGCATCACAAGGAACAAGACGTCTACCAAAACGAGCTGGCTGCTCTGCGCAACCATCATGACCTTCTCTGTACCCTGTTCTGGGCTGCTCCTCCCCAGCTCCGTCCACAGCTTAGCCAACTGGAGAGGCTTGTGGTCCCCATCAGCTCTCACAAGGAGGCCTGCATGATCAACTTGCGCGCCTGGAGCCAGATCGCTCGGTTCGTGGCAAGCAAGGAGACGGCCGAGTCCTACATGCCCTTGTTCAGATGGCAAGCCCAGACTTTCCAACAGCTCCTCGAACAGTACAACTCAGTCGTTGCCGACATTCAGCAACAGCTTCAAGCCATGTCACGAGACAATCGTCCCGATGTCAACCCGGACTTAAAGAATGCTATCATTGCGGGCAACAAGGCTGCCACTGCCGACGTCCTCCGCTTATCTCTCACTCTCTCCTTGGACATAACGCGACATGCCCGAACTGTCGAGCTGGCCATCCTGGCTGGGAACTACAGTAAGCTATGCGAGTAAGAATTGCCGAGCTCTCGCTGACACGTCCAGTTCAAGTCCAGCAGGTCTTTCAACACTTCTCGACACCGACCCCTGAATACCCATGGGTCATTCTGCAAAGTGCTGTCTCCATCATTGGAGCTCTATTAGAGCGCATCGAGTGCGCAATACAACGGCATTCCTCTGAAGGGGAAAGTGAGCTGGAGAACAGTATATTGGTGGGTGATGACTGGCATTCCCGTACCTACCTTTCTAACTGTAACTCGCAGCATCTGGACCACAACCTCACTGCTGATTTCTTCTGCATGGCACGGCGCATGATTCGAACTGACGTGACAGACAGCATGCCATTGTCGCTTTCCACCCTCGTTGCTGAATCTGTGCAACGAGTCGTGACTGTTGCCGGCAAGATGGCAGCTGTGCTCATCCGCACTGGCGTCATGGTATGTTGAGATCGCACTTGATGATGAGTCGCTTTGCTGACACACACCAGCATCTTTCACAGTGTTTTAGGAGAGGCCGCCAGTGCCTGTTTGAAGATGGTCCGTCGAGGCTCAGTCTACAACAGAGGCGCTACCTACCACTCTTCTTGGCAGAAGTTTTTAAACGCGTCCCTGTCGTCGACTTGACGGTAGGCAAAAGATTTTCTTGTTTCGAGCCAGGCACTAACATACGGACAGGATATAGGATCATCGCCCCTACATCTGTGGCTCCAGGCTCTCGTCAAACCGCAGCGATATCTCTTCTTCGAAAGAGAATTAGCCATAGCCATGCTGCAGACCTCTGCATCTTTCATTCCAGAGTCAGCTGCCGTGAGCGCCGCACCCCTCCACTACGAGGTCAACCGGAGACTATTTGAATGTAAGTGTTCCTTATTCTAAACTAGTGATATTTCTAACGCTGGGCTTCAGATGCTCTATCGTGGATGCGTCAGATGATACAGGGCGCTGCCGAGCCCGTGAAGAAACGAAGCGTTGCGGAATATTCTGAAGCGCTACGAGCCACAATGAAACAAATGGAGATGGATCTGCTGGCGAATGTGGCCGATGACAGCGAGCATCCTGCCTACGTCAGCTTTGTCCGGCACATCGTGTCTCTCATCAAATCCCACGGTGCAGGCATCTGCGCGGTGCCGCCCTTTTTCTACCAGGTGTCTCGAGCCTACTCGCCACCGGCGCAGGATCCCCAGTTACAAGTGGCGCAGATTCGATCTTACGGCATCAGACTGGCTGAAGGTGACTCTAGGATTGCCCCGCAACTCTTCTCGTTCCTCCACAACAATTTCAAGCAGGCGCTGCTTCATGGCCGGCTCGGGAAAGAGGTTCTGATGTTGCAGAAAGGGTTCAAGTCGAACGCCATCTTGGCGTTTACCTTGAGCAAGATGCTGCCGGCTATCATCAAAGCATCGTTGTCCAAGCCGGAGATTTTTGTCATGTTTGACGTCTTCTGCGAGGCTCTTCACACACGACTGAGGAAGTCCAGCGCCCCTTGCCAGCTGAAGGGAGGTGGAGCGGAAGCGTTGGCGGCGCTTACTCAAGCAGTTGCTGACTGGGTTGCGATGACTTGGTTCAACAGTGAATTTCATCTTCGCCCAGATCAAGTTCACATCTTCCGGAAGATGGTTTATCTGCTCAACCACTTCCAACCAGATATTGAGTGCTTATCTCTGTCCCGGCAAGCCGAGATAGCGTGGCACAAAGTTGCTGAAGCGCTCAGTATCTTCAACAACATCACGACGAGGGCTGAACAGTATTTTCAGCTGGACTGGACGCCTGGCTCAGGCGAGATTGACCCAAACGGGCTTTTCGAGGGCTGTAAGGCCGTCTCCAGTGCACGCAATGACGTTCAGGTGGGCTCCTTTGCAGAGGAGCTAGTGACAGACATTGACAAGACTTGGGTGGTCAGAGATTCACAACTCTCTGTGCAGGCACCGGCCCGAGGCCCGAGCCAACAGCCAACACAATCTGGTCAGGGGCTGAAGATGCCAGTCTGGGACATGGACGAGCTTCTCGAGAGCCTACGTTATGAGCTATGCCTATGGAATGCCTGGTGGAAGAGATGTCAGGGTCCTGGCGTTGTCCAGGTGACCCTAGAGGCATTCCCATGACTATAGCACGAAAATTTGTACATAGCACACATGAATGAACGACGTGACGACTGACCATCATGGACGGAGGAAAAGTGGATCTCGAATATATCGGTCAAGTTCGGTGAAGACCCTGCCTTATCACACTTTTTGCCGCTTGATACCGCCCAAATTTCCGAGCATGGTGATACCGTACTTCGAGTCTGGCCCATAGACGACACCCCGGCACCGGCGAAACGCGTCGCATCGATTTGCAAAACTATCCGAATGCATGCAGCAGGGTGCAAGGCCCTGAGGTCGTCGTCGCCGGCGGTAGCTCTCATCACGAGAGTTGCACCCTCGACGCGCCGAAGTTTTCGCACGACACCGCGACTGACGAAGGACCCGGCCGAAGGCTCAACATCCCCCGACAGCGGCAAGCCGCCGACCAAGTCCGAGGCCGAGCAGCATGGCGCGAGAAAGGAGCACGATTCCGATGTAGCGGTGGAGCCGACAACGCGAAGGTCGAGAAGCAGCACATTCATGGCGAGCCGCACGAGGGCCGCGCGATCCAAGGCGGCAGACGACCTGCCTCCCGTCCCGTTGCCGCAGACCTTCCTCCACAAGAACGTCATCCCTCATGATCCCGTAATGCGCGGCAAGGTCATTGCGAAAGATCCCGTCTTCTGGGAGTGGGCGTCCACACGGTGGCGCGGCTGGCTGTACCAGGATCTCTTGGTCGCCATGGACACGGCGTACTTGAGGGAGGAGGAACTGTTCAAGCCGAATTTGGAGACTTCTTTCCGGAGTGCCATGGCACTCGGCGAGGCTGCGAAGTGGATCAACCTGCTGATCCAGGACGGATGGAATCCCCTCGAGGCCCGCGGCAAGATCTCGGAGGAGCTGTTGACGTCCATGGTCGAGGCCAAGGAGAGCTCGGTCGTGCTCTCCGCCATTCTGGGTTCAGGTCGGCTCGCGGATCCGAAGAGAGCTCAGGGAGTGAGGAGCACGATCATGCGCGACCATGAGTTCCTGCGTGGGGAGATCGACAATTACATCTGGCCATCGCGCGCCGCAATGTACGAGCAGAAAATGGCCGAGCTTCACGACGCGGAGAACAGTTTCAACCTGGACATCGAGGGGTCTCGAATCTTCGACACACGGCTGTTTGCGGAGCTGGCGACGGCGATCCGGGGCGAGATGGTGCTCCAGTCGGAGCAGAGCGGCGCGCAAAAGGACGTGAGGCGGCCGGTGATCGTGGTCAACGTGCCGAACTACACTGGGCGGTACGCGAACCGCAAGCTCATCGAGCGGATGGCCGCGCACCTGCACTGCGATCTCGTCCGGGTCGACGCCCAGGACCTGGCCTTCATCGTGGGCGGCTACCTCGGCCAGGATACCGCGTACTCCAAGGGCCCCATGTCCATGCTCGGCTATCGGGCTGCCGAGATGAGCGGGAGGCTGAAGAAGGGGGTCGAGCCAATGGAGAGCGGAGACTCGGACATGTCCAGCGACATTGAGGCTGCGTGGGTGAATATTCGGCAGCATGGCGGCAGCAAGACGCCCATGGAGGAAGAGCTGCAGAAGATCAAGGAGGGGTCCAGGGACTACCTGCTGCCCTCGGTGGACAGGTGGGAGAACCTCAAGATCAACGCTGCCCTGGAGCGAATCATCCAAGTCGCCGTGGAGAAGTCCACTGGTGACTCGAATGCCCTGCTCATTCAGATCGACAACTTCGTCGAGCTCAGCATGACGCTCGAGGGCGCACTCCTTCTCGGAAGACTCCGGAGCATCGTCGACGACATGTGGCGGGACGGCAAGAAGGTCGTTTTCGTGGGCACGTCGGCGAACGACGATCCCTCCGAGCAGTACACGGCGACACTCGCGGAGCTAGCCTCGGAGGAGTCTCTCATCACTTTCCCCCTCAAGCTGCAGGACATCTTCGAAGGCGAGCAGAAGAAGACGCAGCGGCAGCGAAGGGACTACCTGCACGACAACCTCCGCAACATCCACGCCATGTCCCTGGCCATGGGCCGCACATCCGGCTCTGGGTCCAGGTTCCTCCACAGGATCCTGCAACACGCAGGTGTTACGAATAAGACCCGGGACGGCAGCAATGTCCGGAGTCTTCCCGATAAAATGTTCTTGAAGGCCACCACCTACGCCTTCCCTGAGCACGTCGTCACGGGGATCATGCCCTGCGCCGACGTTCACCACGTCGCCAGGCTGGTCCAGGGCCTGGACTCGCCCATCGACGGTGACGACATTGACTGGACCGGCGTGCGGCAGCATTTTTTCGACGTCCTCAATTCGCGGAATATCACACCCAGCTCGCACTCGTCCGACAAGCGCGAGGAGTTCCAGTCGAGCGGCCAGAGCGGGCCGGAGACGAGCATGAGGGAAAAGGCAGAGCCCGAGCGCATGGCGTCCGGGGGCAAGTACAACGACTTTGAGAAGAAGCTCCTGACGGGCCTCGTCGATGTCAAGGAGATCAAGACGACGTTCGCCGACGTGCACGCGCCGCCCGAGACCATCGCGGCCCTCAAGCTGCTGACGTCGCTGTCACTGAAGCGGCCCGAGGCCTTCACGTACGGCATCCTGGCCAACGACCGGATCCCGGGCTGCCTGCTGTACGGGCCGCCGGGCACGGGCAAGACGCTGCTCGCCAAGGCGGTGGCCAAGGAGAGCGGCGCCAGCATGCTCGAGGTCAGCGGCGCGAGCATCAACGACATGTACGTGGGCCAGAGCGAGAAGAACGTGCGCGCGCTCTTCTCGCTGGCCAAGAAGCTCAGCCCGCTCGTCATCTTCATCGACGAGGCCGACGCGCTGTTCGCGGCGCGCGGCCAGTCGCGGTCGCGGCCCTCGCACCGCGAGACCATCAACCAGTTCCTGCGCGAGTGGGACGGCATGAGCGACACAAAGGCCTTCATCATGGTGGCGACGAACCGGCCCTTCGATCTCGACGACGCCGTGCTGCGCCGCCTGCCGCGCAAGATTCTCGTCGACCTGCCGCTGCAGGCCGACCGCGCCGCCATCCTCGATATCCTGCTCAAGGGCGAGCAGCTCGACGACTCGGTGTCGGTCGAGGATATCTCGCGCTCGACCGTGCTGTACTCGGGCTCGGACCTGAAGAACCTCTGCGTCGCTGCCGCCATGGCCGCCGTGCAGGAGGAGCTCGAGGACGCCAGCAGGCACGAGGGCACCGAGCCCTACGTCTACCCGGAGCGCCGCACGCTGTCCAAGAAGCACTTCGACAGGGCGGCCAAGGAGATCGCCGCGAGCATCAGCGAGGATATGGACAGCCTCAAGTCCATCCGCAAGTTCGACCAGAAGTACGGCGACCAGCGGGGCAAGCAGAAGAAGCAGCGGGGCATGGGCTTCGGCGTGGTGGAGGGGTCCCAGGACGCTGAGGACGCGAGGGTCAGGCAGCCTCTGCCTGCATGAACAATGTCGAATTGCACATATGTATAGTAGAGAGAGGTCGGCGATGGCGCTCGAACACCACGAGCCTCACGAGATGTACACCAGTGGGTCACACTTGAAAGATGCCAAAGATGCCCGTGGGGCTTCAAGCATGGAGTTAATGATATATTGATAGACCGTCCTTTCCAAGTTTCTGTACCCTGAAATGACCCTTCGCCGTAAACGCCAAACCCTGAAAGCTACGATTATGTTATGTGTTACTGTTGGAGCATATCCTCCGTTGGACCGTCGTGGCGTGAGTACATTTTGTACGCGGCAGTCTTGGTGAAGTCAATCTTTCCCTGCTCTACCTGCTTCCGGGTCACATTAAGCATCTGCTTGGGCAATCCCATGGACTCGAGGTACGCGACAGCTAGGAAATGTGTTAACAAGGTACGACAGCGAGCAAGGCAGGTTCACTTACTCTCCCTCCACTCAAGATCCTGCCGGCGCCTGTCCCAGTGCAGCTCGTCCGTCATGAGCTCGATGATGCGCGGAAGCGCCTCGAGCGCGGCCTGCGCGTTCAGGAACGCGAGCCTGGTCCGCCGACCGAGGACATCGACGGCCGTCTGGGCGTACTCGTGGCGCACGGCGTAGCGGACCTCGCCGTCGACGAAGGGGTAGAGTTGCGAGATGCGCTCGCCTCGGGCCGGGAACCGCCTGTCCGTTGGCTTGCAGAGCGCCGCGACGACCCAGGCACGGTCACCGTACGACTCGGTAAGGTGCTTGGCCACTTCGGTCTCGACTCCGTAGTGCTGGATCACGTTGACGAAGAGGGTCTTGCTGAAGCCGTGGGCTCCCACCAAGCGGACCTGGTGTGTCTGGCAGCTGCCGTCAAGAATCGCGCCGTCGTCGATGACATCGGTGCCGCTGATCTGGGGAGCCTTTCCGAATGCTCTTGGGCGAAGCCCAAACTCGGAGATGGCGGCGTCGACACACTCCTCTGCCATTTGGCGGTAGGTGGTCCATTTGCCTCCGGCGCAGGTCATCAGGCCTGACGGGGATACGTCGATCAGGTGGTTGCGCACGAGTGACTGTGTATCTGCAGCCTTAGGATCCTTGACAAGCGGGCGGATACCAGACCAAGCGGCCAGAACGTCGCCACGGCGCACATTGATATCAGGTGAGAGGTAGTGCCTGATCTCTTTGAGGATCCACTCGATGGACTCCTCCTCGGGCAGCGGGTTCTGCGAGATGGCGCACGGGTCGTCGGTTGTTCCAACAATCGTATTTCCCTGCCAGGGCAGGAAGAAGATGACTCGCCCGTCCGAGGTGGAAGGGTCGATGAGTCCCATTTTGGCTGGGCTGTAGTATCCCGGTAAGATGACATGCACACCCGAGGAGGGTGCTACAATGGGCTGTACACTGGGGTCATCCAGCTTGCGAATAGAGTCGGCAAAGGGTCCCGTGCAGTTGATGATGGACTTGGCTTTGATCTGCACGGGCTCACTTGACCTGCCGTCTTTCTTGGCAACAAGGTCTTCGACGGTGGCTCCGCACAGCTTTCCGCTGGCATCCTTCTGCAGGCTTGTAACTTCGGCATGATTCAAGACCGTGGCCCCGTAGATCGCTGCCGTCATTGCGATAGAGACGTTCATGCGGGAATCGTTGTGCTGGCCATCGACGTATGACATAGCCCCGACCAGGCCAGCCGACTTCAACATCGGGAAGGCCTCAATGGCTTGACTCCGGGTCAAGAAGCTCGATCCCTCGCCCCCCTCACTGCCTGCGAGGATCTGGTAAGCTTGACAGCCAGCCCAGTAGTAGGGCACCTTCCACCACCTGTCCAGGGGAAGCATGATGTGAACCCAGTGGCTGAGATGGGGTGCCGTCTGCAAGAAGTACTTTCGCTCCTTCAGAGCTTCCACGACGAGTTGGTACTGAGCGTAATCGAGCTGCCAGAACGCCTTTTCCAGGTATCGTACGCCGCCATGGACGAGCTTTGTGCTCTTGCTGCTCGTCCCGCTGCTGAAGTCGTCCCTCTCGATGAGAGCGACTTTGAGGCCGCGAGTAACGGCGTCCAGCGCGACGCCTGCCCCTGTGGCACCGCCACCGACGACGATCATGTCATATTCCTCCGTGGGAGACGCGGCGCTCTTTCTGAGCGTGGCGATCTGCTCGTCACGTGTGGGAACCTTGGGGAACCGCGGAAGCTTGAAGGTCCCATCAGCGCCCCAGATCGGGGGAGGGACTGCGGCAGCCTCTGAGCCTGCAATGTCGCGAGGTCGATAGTTGTAGTAGATTATGCCGCCTACCGTGAGGCCACCTGCAATGGGGGCTATGCGCCTCAGGACAGTTCTTCCTGGAATCCGAGCCATCGTGATGTAGGTTGGGCGAGGACTGATATATATTGGGGAGTCTGCCGCTCAAGTGGCATGTAGGTGCCGACTTCAAGGGATGAGACCAGCAAAAATGATGGATTCTAGGTGATCATGTAGGATAGGAGCTCTGCGACATGAAGATGAATAGGATTGAACCAAGGAAAGGAAATGGTTCGTGTAAGTAGCTTATGACGGAAGCTCAACTAGGTGAGCGAACAGGAGCTAGTGACCAAACCGAGCAGGCCGATTGTCCCAGAGGAGCCCCTCTATCAAGTCGGTCAGCTAATCACTTGGTCTGCTGTCGGCCCAAGGTCAAATGATAGAGAAGAGGGGAAACTCTTAGATCGACGGTGCATATTCGCAAGGGAAGGGAGTCGTCGGAACGTCATCGAGGAGCTCAAGTGGAGAAGTGGGGACTGCTGCAGCCGGCTGGGGCGTGTCGATCTGGGGTCGGCCAAAAGAGGCAAGCTGAGGAGCACGTGACAGACCTCGTGATACCTGCCTCATGTTGTCAAAGCTCCTGGGTAAGACGTGTGAATGTGTTGCCACAGGCATATGCCTCTTGTCTGAATCCTGTGTCTGTTTGGCTCTTTTCGATCAAGGGCGGGATTTCCGCCCGCTTTTTGAGACCTAAGTGACCTCCTCTTACGATAGGAGGTCCTACTTTGGATTCAAGCTTTTGCTTGAAGCGCCACGTTGGTCTGAAGCCATGAGTGATGATGATAGAAGGCGAAGAGGCGCGATCACGAACGGACTGACTTAGCTGAATAACATGTGTCTTTGAGAACACGTGTGACAACCCTAGTCATACCCATGCCGTCAATATCTAACTGTCAGGGGGACGAACACCAATACCACTGCAACATGAATTCGAATCAGTAGTTACTTGAACATGGCCCTGAAGCCCATCTTCTACCTGAGTATCGATACACGGCCTCCCATCCAGCCTTAGAACTCCATCGCCAGTTATCCTAGTGGTATCACACAGAATTCAGAGAAACCCGACCCAATACTGAAATGGCACACTCCAACATGTACCATGCAAGAGACCCCCCGAGGTCTCAGATATAACACAAGGAAATTAAGTTGCGTGCGAAGTTACCGCCCGTCAATGCAAATAGCAAACAGCTCGTCCACAAAGGTAGGCTCGTCCGCCTTCTCCGCCTCCACGTTGGACACCAGGGCCTCGGCACCGGTGTGCACGTTGCCACCGGATGCGGCCAGCGCCCTCAGCTCAATCGGCGCACCGCGGCTGTAATCCTCATGCACTGATGTGGCGCCAGCCTTCTGGGGGGCGACGTGCTCGGTGCGGCGAGGTGCTTGGATCGCAGGTGCGCGGGCTGACGCTCCAGCAAGGACTGCTGGCGGGGAGGGGAGGGGGCCGGCCTCGGTGATTTCTACCCTGATCTCCTCAGAGACCATGATTCCACCGAATGACGACGTCTGCTGGTGGAGCTCGTTCGCATTGTACAGCGGAGGGGCCTCCATCGAGCTGTTTGCAGAACGATTATCGCTGTTGCGGCGGCCGGGCCACAGCTTCAGCGTCGATCCAGTATCATTGGAGTTGGTGATGGAATCGGGCCTCCCCACGGTAGTAGGGATGGGGTTCCCCTCGCCATCCACTGCCCTTCGCAGGGTGTGGTTGTGGCGCGCGAAGCGGCGGATGCGAGACGGAATGGGAGAACCACGGAACGAGGAGCGCTTCCCGTCTTCGATCATGGCTGGCTTCTTCTCGGCCGACACCGTCTGTGCGATGGGCGCAAAGTCACGGTGCAGAGACTGTGCGAACGCGAGCTGATGCACGCCTTCGCAGCCGACCACCTGCCGGACCTTGAAGAAGTTGAGGGGCATGAGCTCGCACTTGTTGTTGGTAATCTGGACGTGAATGGGAATGACCAGGCGGAGGACGAGCATACTCGTCGCCTGCTGGTCGGCGCGCTCTGTCCGTGTTGGCAGCGTCACGACCTTGGAGGACAGGATCGCCTCATCAAAGACGGACGGGTCAATCCACTCGCGCAGAGATTCAAGGGCATCGAAGAGTTGCGTGGTGAAGACGGACTCGCGACTCGAGAGACGTCGAAGTGCGTCTAGTCTCCTCGAAAGGTTCGAAGCAGACATTCCATTGAGTTGCTGAAGGAATTCCTGATGCCAGGTTTCGAGGCGTGCAATAGGAAGCTGCATGCTGGGAAGTAGATTGCGAGCATTCTTGCGGACCAGGACATCGAAACCGTAGCTGCCGACGCGGGCCCTGATGCCAAAGAAGCCAAGGTGCACGCCGGGCTCGAGTGTATTCTCCTCGTCGGCATTGGCGGCCATGGATTGCATCCTCTCCTCAAAATCCCAGCACTTGATCTGCATGCTGGAGCTGATGATGTTGCTGACTTGGCGAAGTTCGGCGAAGCGGTACCCGGCAGCCTCGAGGCGCGCAATCTCCCTTTCGTTCTGTACTCGGCGGACGAGGAACATGAGCGACCCGCGGCCATACTCGTGCCTCCTTCTCTGCAAACCCTTCTCGGCGAGATCTGATTCGCTCAGGCTGTCCTTGCCGGCGGAATGCAGCTCTCTGTCGGGGCGCGCGGCGCCACCGCCAGTCGGCAGAATATCATCCCAAAGCTGACCGACGTTGGCGAGCGTCTCCTTGGTCTTCTCAGCAAGGCCGACGGCGGCAACGCAGAACAGCTCGCGCAGAACAATATCGTAGTCGGCAATCATTTCTCCTTGCTCGTCAATCAGCTTGATGGCGCCGGCCGAATCTCTATCCCTACTAGAACGGGGAAACTGCGACAGGTGACTGGCCATGCCGCCGACGAGAGGGGAGATGTTGGACCAGTTCCTCGAGGCCCGGAACATCCAGTGGAACAGCGGGTGGGCGATGCTGAAGGTGTCGCTCGCGTTCTTCTCGATGAAAGAGTCGGTGATCTTCTCGCTGGGCAGCAGACCATCGGGGTTGACGAGGATACGGCCGTCCTTGTCGAACACAGCCGCGGCGACAACGACCTGCTGCGCCTTGTGGGCGTAGCGCCTCATGATCCTGGCCGTGTAGATGGCGACGCCGGCCATGATGCAGCATGCGAGGATGGACTGCCAACATATTAGCCCGGGTCAGTTGAACCTGAAGACGCTCACTTACCAGGCAAATAACGACGATGACGGTCGTGTTGCGGGACAGCTCATTGTTGGAAGCGCTCAGGTTGACGAGCTGATAGCGCGTACCGGTGGCAGCACACCAGTGCATGCCCGAGACGGCGCCCGCGAGCACGACGGCACACGCCGCTCTCTTCCACCAGGCGTTTGTCCAGGAAGCGCGGAAGACGAAGAAGAGGGCGAGCGAGACGATACTGGCGGCCACGGCGATGATGGCGGCGCCCACAACGTTGACAGCCTTGTAGATGACGACGTAGTTTTCGATCGAGTTGTTACCGACGTAGTGCATGCCGCAAATGGCGGCTCCGGCCAGGACGCCACCGATGGTTACGCGCCACCACGAAACCGTGTTGTTGGCCCCGACAGCGATGAACGCGGCCAAGAGGACGATAATCGGGACGAAGAACGAAAGAGCCGTGAAGCTGCTGGAGTAGGCGATCTGCAGTTCCGGCTCCCCATTGCCGAGGTCGATGGCTCGGTTACCGATGAAGTGCTACCCTCCATGTTAACAGAAGCTCCTTCCATACAACGATCAAGGGCCCATACCATGCACCAGATAGCGATACCGCCCATGGACACGGCCGAACCTAATAAGAGCAGGCTGGTGAACGGTTAGTGGGGGGATTCTCGATATGCGCGCGCCCTATTGCTCGCAACATACTGGTTGAAGATTCCCTTGTGGGACGTTCGGCGGTTGAGAAGTTCCAAAGTACATGCTGCGCCGATGAGACTGACAACGTAGCTCAGGGCGATGAACCCGGGGCTGAAGTGCTGCGGGACGATCTCCCCGCGGAACCGCTGGTAGAGCTCCTCACTCGACTCGGACATGATGGCGGCGGGATGTCGAGACGCAGGCGTTGTCTAGAGGTTGAACCGTCTCTACCACCAAGATCCTGTCGAGACACGGCGAGGAAGGGTCGTGACGATTCTGAATTTCCAGCGGAGTAGGTCGAGAGCAGGTGGAAGAGATCGACGGCGGGAGACGGAGGGGCGGGCATGGAGAACATATCAAGGAGTGCGGCGGGTGGTGTGTATAATACGGCTGGACAAGCCGATCCCCCAGAAACGCATGGATGCACACAGGCAAGTCCGATCTCCTTGAGCCAAGACACGCCAACGATACGCACTTGCAGGCTCGCCGCGGCGACCGCCACTGGCCCAAACCGGTTCAGATGCGGCGCTCCCCTCCACAACGACAAGCAATGTACCGCAGGGACGGAGACGACCAGGGGTCCAGCACGCCCAGGCCCCCCGTTCACGTCGAAGCAAGGGCCACGGGCAACTGGGACGACTGTGAATTCGGAACGACTAGACCGATAGCGTCTTAGATATGTGGGTGGCTCTGGGACGGGCGACGGCTTGGACCCTCTCGACGCCCTCGACGACGGAGGCCCCCCCTTAGCGGACGGTCTAGAGTGAGCGAGGGCCGGAATGCCAACCGAAAAGAGACTCAGTGCTTCTGTCAGCTGGACGAGTTGGGTCGGAGGCGGCGGCGGCGCCCATTGTCTCGACTGACGTTGGTCGAGAGCTTGGCCGGGTCCGGGTGGGGAGAGAGGAGTGTACAGCCGTAGGGAGAAGAGACGAGTCGAATCGACTAGTCGAAAAAGCAACAACACAAGTGCGATCGATTGGACGCAAACAGTACGACAGCAGGGCTACTGTAGGTGACGCTCAAGGCGCAACCTTGTCCACCAGCTTGCCAGCCCAGAGCTGCGTTACGGCGAGTAGCGACCTGGGCGTCTCCTGGGACCAGATCCGGAGGGGGGCCTCCCTCCAATGGGAACAGAACGGACAAGACATTGTCTTGGAAGCAGCCGGCGCACAAGCTATGCCAGCTTGGCCAGTCGTGCTCAGCCAGCAAGCCACTAGCTTCTGCGTTTTGACCCGACGTGCCGGATGGATGACGGGGACACGGGCCTCAGCGTGCATCGTTCGGCCATGTTTACGCAACAGGGGAAAACATGCTGGGTCGCTCGCTATCCACCAGGCGTGGAAAGGCACCCACCGTTGTAGTAGGTCAGGACCGAGGAGAGGCTCGAGCGTCGGCCACACGCGCCCGAGCCGTCCATGACCTCTGGCTCACACGTGAACGGAAGAGAGCGTGGTCGAGCGGGGGACAGCAAGTACTGTATGTACGCAGAGAAGGGTCAGAGCCGCTCGGTACTTGGACGTGCAGAGAGCGGCCCGTCGAGGGGGCTCGTCTCACGTCGTACAAAGAACCAGATGCAAATTCAGAGGAGATGATGTGTCGTCTGTGGCTGGTTCCGGTCACCGTTGATCAAAACGTCGAAACGGACCGCGGCGTCTCTCGAGAGCGCAAGCGGACAAGAAGGTTTTCGTCTGAAATCAGGAAGCAGTGCTGGGTCGGCAGACTGGACGACCTGTGCGCCCCGAACTGTCACGACGGCGTGCCGCTAGCTGACGCCACGGACGCCGATTGACTGCTCGCTTACCATCTGCAAAGGCAGAAGCAAGACGATCACCATCTGCTGCAGGTCGTGTTGGCGGGAAGAAGCAAGGTCCAGGGTGTGATGAGTGTCGCTCTGTGCGTGCGGGCGGCACAGCAGGTTCAGCTGGCCCGCGGTGGGCGTCAATTGCAAGGGGATGCTCCCCTGACCGCGGCAACGAACCAGACCTCGATATCGTACAGTGCCGAGCCGAGAGAGCGGGGGCCTATCGAGATGCTGCACCCAAGCTTATTGAGGATCCCTGCCGACAATCCTCGGTTCTGCTTGGGACAGCCCCTGTCCATGCTCGCCTCCCCCGACTCCCTGCTCTCACCAGCGGCCGACACACCCTTTCGTCGCTAGGCCTCGCTTCAGCTGAGCCTCCTGCGATGGTGACCCGCGCCGATGTGGTCTAGCCTCAGGTACGTGACAGTCCAAAGGGGGGACGGCAGTATTTGCAATTCGTAGTGCTTTTCCCGGGGGGGAGGACATGCCCGATGGTGCGGTTCGTCTGGGTAAATGCAGGTCAAAGTGAAAAGAAGATTGCTCCCTCCCCCCCAGCGAGATGGGATGGCAGTGCTACTTCTTGGCTGTTGGTGATGAGAGTCTCCTCGGAGCAGCTTCCGAGCTGATGCGGGCAGCATGGGCCACCCTTGACCCTCGAGTGTCATCATCGCTGCAGCGATCGTCGCATGTGTCATCTCTCACATTGGTGCTCCCGCGACCGCTGTAGTAGCGGCGGACCTCGACATGACCCATCTTGTCCGCTCATCCAAGTGCCGAGCAAGCACCCAGCACGGGCGAGGGAGCAAAGACCGCTATGGTACCCTGTGCGCCAGCACATGACGGACGGGATGCCCGTGAACGAGTCGTCTAGATCGTCAGGAATGTAAACCCCGACCGTCTGAGCGCTGTGCAAGACCGAATATCCGCAAGTCCGGTCTTGTGTAGTCACGAGCTGACGGCCATTTCTAGTAGAGCGCACCGCTCGAGCGCAGCCGCAAGGGAGGGGATCCCCGTCCACAGTAGGCTCTTTCTCCCCACTCAAAGTTTGTCGTAAATTCGAGGGAGCATGGCAACTTGACAGGACGGCCGCGACCGCACGTGGTTGGCTCCATCTGGAGTCTCGACGTGTCTCGTTTTGCAGCCGATCTTCGACACGGTCCTCCAGGATTTGCGTGCCTTGCGTGCAGATCCTGCTCTAACGATGTCGCTCATTGCGCTTTGTGTCTTGCGATACCCACGATGAGAGCACGCGGTGCACCCCTAGAAACCCCTGAAACGCACTTGACAGTCATGGCACCTATCGACCGCGGCTTCACTGGACCAAGGTGAAATGGTGATAGCCGTTGGCCGTCGAGAACAGCCGTTTTTCAACGGCGGGCTACCACGAACGCCTCACCCACATGTGATAGGTCGACCGGGAGATTATGCAACCGTCCGCCCGGAGGGGACATCGCAACATTCCGCCACCCCAGCGGCCAGGGACGTTCTCGCCGCAGGACATTCGGCAGCCTACCTGCGGTCTTGTTGCTCCCAGCATATTGTCTGTGGCTCATAAGGTGACTCTTGGTGAGGTGAGGTACCGCATTACTGGACATGATGGATGAGAGAGTTCATGTCAGGTCCATGCTTCTTTGGCCCCGGGCCTTGACTCGTTTCTTCTCCGTCAGTTCGGTTCAAGCCTCATATTCCTTTTTCCCCTCGGTTCCTGCCGGACAGGAACAGGGGTGGGAACAAAGGACGCCGGCCCCCACCACAGATGTCCATCGATCCAGCACTGTCATGGTTTTCCTGGCCTATCAGATGGACAAAGCTCCAAGTCCGCGTGGCCTGAATGCGAAAAGAGGCTCCATATCGAACTGTAAGGTTTGGACCATCAACACTCTCCTGACTCCTTCCTCGCCTCTGCCCATTGTCTCGTCCTCTCGTAGCCGGATTGCCGGGTTCTCGGAATGCCTGGACACCCACTTGCTGGTTGCCAAGCGATCCAGGGGCTCATCTCCTACCGAGGCATGCGAGGCGCCTGGCCATGCATGAGCTTGGTCGACTCGGGATGACAGGCGGCGTACCCGGTCCCAGGCATGTAGGTATTCAATGATACAGGTTTGACCGTCTGGTAGACGCCCTGATGTTGACAGCGTCGCTTTCGACGCCACAACGCAGAGGCATGTGTGACGGTGACATGGCTTGCGTAACTGGATCAGAACCGAGGACCAGAACCCCTTTCCCCTTTCCCTGTCCCGAGGAACGGGAATGCAACGGCGTCCATCTGCCGGACAACCATCCAAATCCATGATTCGAATTCCGAAGCAGACTCGAGAGGACCGGCTTGCTAGCTGCTGGCTCGTCACTAGTGGCATGTTCGCGCGCGCTCTAGGGTGCCGTCCACCTGGAAAGGGACCACATCGCGCCCGCTGATGGAGAGACAGAATTTTGTCTGAGATCTGGGAGGCCTTCGCCCTCCCTCTCATGGTGACCTGTCAAGGGTCTTGTACCAAGGCGGCGTCAGCCACCTTGGCTGTAGTCTCTCGGTAAGTTCACGGTATGGCTTGTGCAGCGTTTGTCAGGTAGACACCAGACAGCCTTAGGAGAGACGTTGACTGGTGAGCGACTTATCAGCCGTGGCAACAGCCAACAAGGTCCCGACCGGTAAGTTGAGCAGCGTAGTCCACGTCCCAGGGCGAGACATTGTTGTTTCATCGCACCTCGAGGCCACGCAACATTGGTGTGGCGGGCAGTCGAAGGCCATTATCTGTTCGCAGCATGGTCGATCGCCAGTTCTTCAGCAGTTGCGATATTCTCCATGTCGTGATCTGCGCTGCGGCGAGGCCCGCTGAGCCGCACCGGGAACGCGGTTGAGTCCGCACTTAGCCAACGAGTAGCCTGCTGTACTCGTTAACATGCCGGCCTGGCCCGGAAGTTGTCTCAAAGCTCGACATTGAGGCAGCGAAGCTTGGGTGATGTCTCACGGCTGGGTCCCTGGCAGCCTGGCACCACGCAACGCGAGAATATTAGTAGGGCTGGCGGTGCTCCCCTAGTGACCGATGAATACTGACCGGGAACGAGGCAATAATTTGAGCCGTTCCGAGACACTGCAGGCGTGCTTGAGGGGGGCCACGGGGGCAGAAGCAACCCAAGTCCGTGGAATGGCAGACACGTTCCCGTAGTGACTCGTGGCGTCTCTGTATGCAACATTCCTCGTACGATGGGCTTAGCACTTGAGGTATTATGGCCAGACCGGCATTGTCGTCGGACCAGCCACAAAAGCAGAAGAAAGGGCGAGACAATAGGATGTTCTAGCTGTGTTCGTTGATTTAGTCGTGGAGACGTTGCGCAAGGCCTGTCGGTAAGGGAGACGGACCGTTGCTTTTGTTACGGGGGAGGGGTTGCGGTCCTGCCGGATCATATACTTGTATGGGGCTTCTCGCGAACAGTTGAGATGTGATAGAGTACGATGAGGGGGTGGCAATTCATGTCGCTGAAAGGCTCGACTGAGAGTCTGGTCGGCATAGTTGCCGGTGCTGATAGTCTTTGATCTGTTGGGACTTGGAGATGATTAGAGCCGATGTCAGTGATGATAAGACACTGATTTGAGATGAATGATGTGCATCTATTGACGAATTCGGCCCATCAAGCAGGGAGATGTTGCTTGGTAGCTTGGTTGCTTGGCTGATGCTGCTTTCATGCAAGGCTCTAGTGTAGACCACTCGAAATTTCTTCTGCTGACAGGTGGTGGTATGCATGAACGGCGCATAGCCGGCGTCGTGGCATGCATACAATGGGCTGATGTGAAGCTGATCACGATGCTTTTTCCATGGGGCGAGGTGATCCGCTGCAGTGCTTCCAAAAGGGAGCCTGGGAGTCGCGGAGAGTTTCCCCGGGAAGCTTAGACCAACTATGAATTGGGCACCAGCCCCCCCCTAACAGTGGCTTGTCCAGCGCTGTATTTGCCCACCTGGGCAGGGAGAGGCAGGTGCAGGGCAATGCAAGATTACCTCATCACGCAGTCTTCCCCACCAAGACCGGGACTTCTCGCTGGGGCGGAAGGCGCACTGCAGGCACTCGGTGGAGGGGTCGAATGGCGGGGCAGTAACGACCGCTGAGAAATTATCGGGAACATGTCACATCAACCACCAGCGGCTCTTCCCCGACACCCGCGATACCCTTCCACTACGATCAATTACAAAGCCAGATCAGTATAGTGACGTGCCTCATCGGTACCAGCACACAGACACCCGCAGAGCCGCGATCCGTCTCCTCGGGGAGCAGTCGGCAGCTGACCCGACACCGGAGCGGCCACCACTTTCCCCAAGACCGCCCGTCCATCACATGCCCTCGACAACAATGCCTCCCTCCAGAGGGGCCCCTGCAGCCGTCGAGGTCACCCGCCTCACACCACTCGAGCCCGACCTCTATGAGCGAGCCTGGTGCTCCGTCCCCCACCCGACACTGCCCCTCATCGCCACGGCCCACGGCAAGGGCGTCACCGTCTTCTCCCTCACCAACCTCCGCGCCCACAGCACCCTCACCGGCGGCCACACGCGCTCCGTCCGCTCCGTCTCCTGGAAGCCCAACCTCCCGCCTCACAAGCTTTGCATCGTCACCGGCAGCTTCGACTCCACCGCCGGCCTCTGGCGCTGGGACGGCGACGCCCCCTCCTCCGACCCTGACGCCGCCCCCCGCGCCCACGCCCCCGAGCTCGACCTCGAGACCGAGATCACCGCCCGCCCCAGCGCCAGCGCCAGCGCACGCCGCCTCAGCGATGCCGCCTCCGCCAAGGACGCCGACTGGGAGTTCACCCTCGTGCTCGAGGGCCACGACTCGGAGATCAAGTCGGCCCTCTTCTCCCCCGCGGGCGCGCACCTCGCCACCTGCTCCCGCGACCAGACCGTCTGGGTCTGGGAGGACGTCGGCCCCTCCGAGGCCGACGACGAGTGGGAGACCGTCGCCGTCCTCAACGAGCACGAGGGCGACATGAAGGCCCTCGCCTGGTGCCCCGACGTCCCCAACCGCCGCCGCGGCGGCGTCTTCGGCCTCGACGTCCTCGCCAGCGCCAGCTACGACAACACCGTGCGCATCTGGCGCGAGGACTCGGACGGCGAATGGGTATGCGTCGCCGTGCTCGAGGGCCACGAGGGCACCGTCTGGGGGATCCAGTGGGAGTCCCGGCCTCGGGCTGACGGGCAGTTCCCTCGTCTCCTGACCTTCTCCGCAGACAAGACCATCCGCATCTGGAGTCTGCGGCAGGAGGGCGCAGAGAGCGGGAGTGCCGAGGGCGGGCCTGTCGGCGGCGGCGGTGGCGGCGGCTTCGGGAGCGGCCTGGGCGGTATCCCTAACACGATGCGCCAGTCCATCCATGAGGATTGGTACTGCTCCGCGATCCTTCCCGCGGCACACACGCGCGATATCTATTCGGCTTCATGGAGTGCCACTTCGGGCTTGGTGGCCAGCACGGGCAGTGACAGCAAGATCGTTGTCTACGGTGAGGATGAGAGCCCAGATGCGCCTCCTGCTGGTGATGCTGCCGACCAAAACATGACTGGCACGACAGGGACGCAGGAGAGCAAGTGGCGCATCTTGGCCACGGTTCCCAAGGCACATGGGCCTCATGAGATCAACCACGTCACATGGTGTAGACGTTTTGACGCTGGTGCCGAGAATAAGGGCGAGGATGAGATGCTGGTCACGACTGGCGACGAGGGTTTAGTCCAGCCGTGGCAAGTCAAGGAGATACTGTCATAACAGTAGGATGGATACGGCATATAGCACAACGAATGCATCAACATCAAACCAGAAAACGCCCTGCGCGAAAAAAACATTCAAGATTTGCAATTCCTTCTACCACAAGGCCGAACAGAAAAGCCCACCGGTGATGGGCATTTATCCCTCCATCCGGCTTCTTCCCAGATCCCACCAGCTTGAAGCATGCTATGTATGCCTTGGTGCTTGCTGGTATAATACTACATCCTGTACAATGAGTCGAGGCGGCAAAGATGCCACCAGAGGCCTGCCCACCTAGTAAAGCCTCTTCATCCACGGTCCGTCTTTGGCATGCCTTTTCGATATTATATCTTTCTCATCGTCCGTCTCCATGCCAGTCCTAGAACCTCTTTCAAGGAAGTTGTTTGTTTACTCGCCCTTCAGCTTGTCCTGCCTCACAGAGAAGGCCATCTCGAGGAAGTCTGCCTCCTCCTTGGTGTGCAGGCCCTTGGTACCAGCGGCCACGGAGGCGCTGGGGTTGCGGCCGGCGTACATGACGTGCTTGCGGTCGTGGTGCTCGGTGTTGTTCAGAAGGGTCTCAATGCGGGGCTGGGTGAAGCTCCAGGCACCGGCGTTGAGAGGCTCCTCCTGCGCCCAGACGATGGTCTCAGCGTTGGGGTACTGGTCAAGGTTCTCCTTCAGCTGCTGCCACGGGAAGGGGTTGAGCTGCTCGAGGCGAGTGATGGCGACGTCGTCGATCTTGTTGTCGGCGCGGTACTTGTGCAGGGCGGCGTAGACCTGGCCAGTGCAAAGAACGACACGCTTGATCTCCTCAGGCTGCTTGATGGCACCGGTCTTGTGCTCGGGGTCAGGGATGATCCACTGGAAGTGCGAGTCGCCGATGAACTCGTCAATGTTGGAGCGAGCAATAGGGTGACGAAGCAGAGACTTGGAGAAGAAGATGATGAGGGCTGCCAGGAGAGTTAGTCATGGATTCCGACCAACACATGAGATGGGAGTGATTCGACTTACGCTTGCGGAACTGCCTGTGAAGCTGGCGACGCAGGACATGGAACAGGTTGGAAGGGGTGGTCATGTAAACAATCTGCATGTTGCAGTCCTGGTGCTGGCGCTCAAGCTTGTCGGGAGAGGGGAAGATGCGAGGATCCTCGTTGCAGAGCTGCAGGTAACGCTCGAGACGGCCGGAAGAGTGCTCGGGACCCTGTCCGTCGTAACCGTGGGGCAGCGACATGACGAGACCGGTACGCTGCATCCACTTGACCTCACCAGAGGCAATGAATTGATCGATGATGCACTGAGCGTTGTTGGCGAAGTCACCGAACTGGGCCTCCCACATGACGAGAGCGTTGGGAGAGGTCAGGGAGTAACCGTACTCGAAGCCGAGAGCGCCGAACTCGCTGAGGGAGGAGTTGGAGATGACGAACTTGCCCTGGTCACCGCTGATGTGCTGCAGGGGCACGTAGGTGTCCTCGTTCTCCTGGTCGTGGAAGACGGCATGGCGCTGGGAGAAGGTGCCACGCTCGACGTCCTGGCCGGAAACACGAACGTGGTGGCCCTCGGACACGAGAGAGCCGAAAGCCAGAGCCTCGGCGGTAGGGAAGTCGATGTTCTTACCTTCAATCACGGACTTGGTCCTGTTGTTGAGGATGCGCTTCAGGTTGCGGTGAATGTTGAAGCCCTCGGGAGCACTGCCGATGATCTCGCCGATGTGCTCAAGAGAGCTCTGCTTGATGCTGGTGGGGTTGTGAGGCAGAACCTCGGTAGCAAGCTCCTTGGGAGACTTGAAGCCGTTCCAGGCGGAGGTGGTCCACTCCTTGGAAGTAGGCTGGTACTCCTTGGACTTGGAGAAGCTGTCCTCGAGCATGCCCCAGACCCACTGCTTGTGCTCGTCGATGTCCTCCTTGGTGAAGGAGCCATCCTTGAGCAGCTTGTCGACGTACGTGGCGATCTGGGACTTGTGCGACTGGATGCGCTTGTACATCAGGGGCTGGGTGAAGGAGGGCTGGTCGGTCTCGTTGTGGCCGTGCTTGCGGTAGCAGACGAGATCAATGATGACGTCCTGCTTGAACTCGGCGCGCCAGTCGGCAGCCATCTGGCAAACGAAGTTGACAGCCTCGACATCGTCGGCGTTGACGTGGAAGACGGGGGCGTCGATAGCCTTGGCGATATCGGTACAGTAGGCGGTCGAGCGGGCGAAACGGGGGTCGGTGGTGAAGCCAATCTGGTTGTTGACGACCAGATGGATGGTGCCGCCGGTGGAGAAGGCGGGAAGGGAGTGGAAGCCGAGGCACTCGTAAACAATACCCTGCGCAGCAAAGGCAGCGTCACCGTGCAGCAGGACACCCATGGCAGTGCGGTGGGCGCTCTCGTCATCGTTGTAGTGCTGGATGGCGCGGGTCTTGCCGAGGACGACGGGATCTTCGGCCTCGAGATGCGAAGGGTTCGCGACGAGGGAGAGCTGGACGCGCTTGCCCGAGGGGGTGGGACGCTCAAAGTTCATGCCGAGATGGTACTTGACGTCGCCAGAGCCCTCGTCCTCAGCGCCAGCGGTGCCGGCGAACTCGCTGAAGATAGACTCGTTGGGCTTCCTGACAACGTTGCTGAGAACGTTGAGGCGACCACGATGGGGCATTCCGATGACGATGTCCTTGACGCCGTAGTCGACGCTGCGGTCAATGAGAGCCTTCATGCCAGGGACGAGAGTCTCGCAGCCCTCAAGGCCGAAACGCTTGTCGTTGGGGTATTTCGTGGCGAGGAAGGACTCGAAGCTAGAACTCCAGATGAGACGGTCGAGGATACGGCGCTTCTCGTCGATGCTGTACTTGAAGGGCTGGGGAACCTCGAGGCGCTCCCTCAGCCAGTCGCACTTCTCGCGGTCAGGGATGTGGATGAACTCAACGCCGTGCGAGCCGCAGTAGATACGCTCGCAGGCTTCAATGATTTCGCGGAGGGTCATCTTGTCGCGGCCTTCACGCTTGAAACGAGGCAAGATTCCGGGGCCGAGCGAATATTCGGTGTCGAGGTCCTTCTCAGTGAACTGGTAATGCTCAAGGGTCAGCTCCTTGGGCTTGATGTTACCGAAGCCCTTTTGTTCGTTGCGGATGCCGAGGGGATCGATGTTGGCCTTGTGGTGACCGCGGGCCTGGTAGGCTCGCACAAGAAGCTGGACTTTCAGGTGGTTGGCAACCTCGGAGTCTGCGCCGCCCAGCCCGCGAGTCAGAGAGGGAACGCCGCCGGTAGCATTGGGGACGAGCGAGGGAGGAGGCGTGAAGGCCTGGGAGATAGGCATATCTCCAGACTCCATGTTGCGGAAGTAGACCTGCCAAGAGACGTGAACGCTCTTGGGATCCTCCTTCCATTGCATGTACATCTCATCGATATAGTTGGCAGTGTTGCCGGAGAGGAAGTTATCGTTGGACTCGGGAGCCCTCTCGGTGGCGCTGGCGTAGGACCTCTGCGAGGCTAGGGCGAGGGGACGGCGAGCAGCGGCGAGAGCTTTTGAGCTTCCGACGCGAGCGCCGGAGCTAGTAGAGACAGTCGAGAAACGACATGTCGAGGCGGCAGAGCCACGGGAGCTCTGAAGCACTCGGGTGCTGGCCTTGGTGAGGGAGCTTCGCAACATGGCGATGCGCGTCTAGGAGAAAAGGCTATAGGGGTAATGGAGCTGTCCAGGGGGACATGAAAGACGGCTCAGCTGTCCTCCAATGGCCCGGATGCAAAGAATCAAGGACGCAAGGAACGGTGAAGAAGATGGAGGCTTCACGGAGCCCTTAGGAGTCGAGATGGGGATGGTCGAGGGAGGAAAAGGGAATGGGAGGCGTACGTGACTAAGGAGACGGGAAGAACTTCGTCAGTCCCGCGGAAACTGCCCTCTGTTGCACCTGCCCTGTGGTAGCCACTGTGGAAAATTGGCCCCAGGCCCGGTTCCTGCCGCCTCCAGAGCACTTGTTCGGCAAAACATCTGCGGATTAGCGGGAGTTCCGGGCGCCGGCCACTCAGAGAGCTCAGATTTGCGTCCCGACCGAGGATGGATGACCGAAGTGGGTACTCACAGTGCGAGTGCGCGCTTGGGGCGTTCGGCGTCTACGGAAAAAGTCCGTCACCCCAGCGAGTATCAAACTGTCAACATCCAGGCCCGAGAATCTGATAGACACGTACACGCACTGCCAGACTCAATTAGCTGTGAAAAGCTCTTCATACTCGTACTAATTTTCCCGGCGCGACTAAAATAGAACCGAGCGCAATGGGCGCTGCCTCATCTTCGCCTGGCCTGCAACAGCTGCATCTTGAGGTCATACCGTTCTAATCCGAGACGCCGCACCGTCTCAGATCCCTCCTTGTCGCAGCTTCCTTGTTCCGCTGCCACAATATCTGCGCCACCTAAGCCTTCCCAGCAATCAAGGTGTGGCGGTGCCCATCTTTGATATCGAACATCGACTTCAATCCGTCGTGCACTTGCAGGCAACCAGCTCCTTACTTATCGATCTCATCATCATCTCATCCCATCTCACCACATGACCATTCCAGCCTGATATATTGCCTCGGACTCCGATATCGCTAGAGACACGTACTTTCCGCATCGCAGATAATACCCAGGCTCGTTTTATTACGTTGTTTCTACAGCAACACGTCAGTGCACCGCAGAAACGTCACCACATACTTCACATCGTGCAGACATTTCACGGCTGATCCCGACTTCGAGGGACTGGGCCACCGAGGCCATAGCCACGCGCTCCATCACGACCCATTCTGGGTTCTCAAGTCAGGGCGTCTTTGCCCCTGCCAACCTCCAGCGCCATGGCCTCAATACCGTCAGGTCGTGCCTCATATAAGAAGAAGGATGGCATTCTTACAATATCGGCCGACCAAACCCGTGTCAACTGGACACCTGGGGCGGGGACGGGCGCGCCAACCGTCTCGTTGTCGCTGGCGAACATTGCCAGTAAGCAGCGGTCGGCTCGCCTCGACGTAGACCGGAGACACTGACGCATTGATAGACCTTCAGCAGACTCCGCCCACAAACCCCAAGGTCATCTTGAAGATCATCGAGAAGCAGCCAGGGGCCGCGGAGCCCACTAATTACATGTTTACATTCACGTCGCCAGAAGCACGACCTGAAGCAGATGCGGTGAAGGATGTCCTTTCAAAGCTGTTGCAGGAAGTCCGCTCGGGAGACCCAAGTCTCCCCAAGGCAGCCTCTGCCGCCGGCACACCGGCTGGCAACGGTGCACCTGGAGCTGGGAACGGTGGTGTCTCTGGGTCGATGACGTTCGCGAACTCGGTCAACGCCAAGCCCGCGGCACCGCGGTGGTTCGACGACGCTCAGCTCAAATCCGACATTGAGCTGCAGCAGTCCCTGATGAAGGCAGACCGGAATCTCAACCAGACGTACATGGATGCACGGTCGACGAAACCAGACTCGATATCAGATGCCGCGTTCAACAGCCAATTCTGGTCAACGCGCACAAATCTCCTGCGTGCCCACGCGATTGAGATGAACCAGAAGCGCGGCTCCTACAACGTCCTGTCAACGATAAAGCCGCGGACCGAAGGAGAGGAGCTGAAGCTCAACATCAGCGTGGAGCAGGTCCAGCTCATCTTCAGCCAGCACCCGCTCATCAAGCGTCTCTACAACGAGAACGTGCCCAAGATCTCCGAGGCGGAGTTCTGGTCCCGCTTCTTCCTGAGCAAGCTGTCCCGGACGCTGAGAGGCGACAAGATTCAAGATGAGAAGAAGGAGGGCATCGCGCGGGACCCGCTCTTCGACACGCACGACGAGAGCGAGAACACGCTCGCCTTCCAGACGAAGATCATGAGCCAGAGCGTGCCTCACATCATCGACGTCGAGGGCAACGAGGAGAACACCGGCGGCGTCAAGTCGGGCAACCAGAAGGACGTCGAGATGCGGCCGCGCAAGAACGTCCTCATCGTCAAGACCCTCAACAGCCTCTCCGAGAAGATCATGTCCAACGTCGCCCCCTCGGACGTCGCGGACGCCAGCACCCCCGGCCAGCCCGACGACACGACGTTCCGCCAGCTCGCGCTCCGCGACCTCCGCGGCGACGCCGAGGAGCAGCGCGTCATCCTCAACGTCAAGGAGCAGTCCCGCTTCTTCTCCAACAACCAGCAGACGCAGTCCGGCAACGCGGCCCTCTACGCCCGCCAGCGTCCCGCCGACGTCCTCCTCGAGGTCCAGACCGACATGGAGCTCCTCGCCGCCGACCGCGCCGCCGGCGCCAACCTCCACGACGCCATCGGCGTCCTCGACGACAGCGACAGCGACGACGACGCCGCCCCCGCCGCATCACGCAAACAGCCCCACGTCGGCTCCCGCGCCGCCCGCCGCGCCGCCGAGCTCGACGTCATGGAAGGCGTCAAGCGCCGCCGCGTCGAGAAGTACGGCACCGGCTCCGCAGCAACGGACGTCATGGGCCTGCCCCCCGACATGGCAGAGCGCTGCCAGCTAACCCACGCCACGACCGTCGAGTTCCTGCACCAGTTCTGGACAGCCTTCCTCTCCGGCGACCCCGACCGCGCCGCCGAGCTGCAGTACCTCGTCGAGTCGCTCAGGCGCTCCGAGGAGCGCGTCGCCGCCGTGGCCGCCGAGGCCGAGGCCGCTCGCAAGCAGATCATCGAGGTCAAGACGGCAGAGATCAAGGAGAAGTACCGCAAGACCGGCGTCAAGGACCGGAGCTGGCACCCGAGGCAGGTAAAAGGCGGCCAGAAGGCCGTCACGCAGATGATGAGACCCGTCGTGGAGGCTCTTCAGAAGGCCCAGGCAGACTATGCCAAGGCACTTGCGGAGGAAGGCCTCCAGCAATCTACGGAAGCATGATAGACAGCTGTACGCTACACAATGTACGACAGCGCTATAGCAGGATTTTGTTGATACCACCAGGATCATTAATTTTAACTCATGGTAATTCAAGCGAGTAAACTCGTGTCAGAAACCTATTGAATTGGGCTGTCTTTGGCGATCCATGCCTCGCCAGCACACATTACCACGCTCCCGCGAGGGATTGTGCGTCTTCTCAGGTCTAAACCGTGTTCTGTCTCCGGGACATGTGAACCATGTCCTGGTTCCCACGCCAATGCCAGTTCCGGGTATGTATGCTTGCCGTGTCCTCCCCATACTTTCGCTCGCCTCCGTGTGAAAAGGAATTGTTGGGGTATCTCGTAGATGATGCCGCCGCTCGTCCTCCAGCTCTAAATGCGTTTTTCGATCCGCCGCCAAATCCATAAAATTTTCAAAGAGCCGCTTCCACAAACACCTTGCAAATGCAATCATTTCGGTTGGCCGGACTTCGGGGTGGCAAGCGCACACCTCGAGCTGCCTCTATACACTGTCCGTATGACAGACTTCGTGACCATAAATCATTAAAAAAAGAGATAAAACACAACTCCGATAATGCTTGGTATCTCGCTACACGTCGATAGACGGTATGAATCGAGTGATGCTGCTCTCTGAGATGACTGTCCACTTTCAGTGGGAACTGACATCCCAGAGACCTCAGCTACTGGAACTAGGTGTTCGTCGTACCTCGACACTGACGCTGCGCGGGGCGTTACCCAAGCTGAAGACGCGGTTGAGGAGACTCCGCTTGGCGCCGGTGGTTCTGCGGTATGCATAGTCCACGTTGCAATCGCAAGGCTGGTCGGTGGGGATGGTAGGAGTGCGGCCGAGTTCCAGCTGGCGACTGAGCTCGGCATCCCACCCGTACACATCGTCATCGGGAGCAACGGTGCAGTGTGTCTCAGATACCTCAGCGGTAGTGTCGACGCTGCGGTCGAAAGGGGCTGCACTTGAGCTGATGAGGTTGGAAAGATCAGAAAGCAGGCAGCCTTGCGACAGGAAGGCAGAGCAGTCCGATGGCACGGATGGCACAGAGCTCGCCCTTTGTTTGCAGTCGACGGTCTCGACAAGGGTCCCAGAAGATTGGGCAGTTGTCATATTAGCGGCGCCTCCGCTGCATATCGAGGCCGTAGTGGTTGCGCTGTCTTTGCGCTCCATGACCGAGATGATGCTGCTCGTGCGCGATCTGTCCGTCTCCGAAGGAGAGGGTTGGGTTTCCATGGAAGTAGTGTTGGCTCGACGGCCAAGCCATGGTCGAAGATGTTTCGGTAACTTCTGTCCTTTTGCGGCCACGTCATTTGCGCACCCACCATCAGCCGCTCTTCCCATCAGACCCAAGCCTGCCTCGAGGGCCAAGGACAGCCGGTTGCCTGGATGAGGGTCCTCCCAGGGGGTTGAAGTTCCACTGTTGTCGAGAGGAATCTGCGAGGACGAGTCGGCTGGCGATGTGTATGCAGTCGATGACATGACCTGTGAACCCTACCGAGAATCGTGGTGACCAATATCAGTCATGGAAACATCGGCATCAATGTTACCGGATGAGGTGGGATTCGGTCGGCGGCTGGCAGGCCTGGTCCGGCGGTTGAAGCCGAGTTTGGCACCGACCTTTTTCCATCCGTTGTTGTGTGCCGTCAGGGCTCTTTGGAAACCACCGGGTGAGTGGTTGAATGTCCACTCGGAGGTAGGAGGCGTGGTGGGCGGCGTCATAGGCTCAGCGCTCGGCGAGGCGGCACTTCCAGTGTCGTCCGTCAGACCCTCGCGATCGGCAAGATCGGCCGAGGATGATGCGGCCCTGCTATTGCCCCCGCTGCGAGGAAGTGTCAGCTGGGGGAAGAACTTGGGCGATCGGCTGGGTTCTGCTAACCTGGAGGCCAGAGCATCGCCGTGGAGTCTGGATCGAGACCGGCTTTCCCTAGCAGCTTCCAAAGCAAGGTCCTCCTCGAGCGAATCCGAGTGGCTCGGCGAGAGTGATTCAATGAACGGGAGCAACACCGAATCATTCATCAACTCGTAAACGATGCGCACTGCCTCATCCAATTCGGAGGGCTGCGGCGGCGTCGAGGAGTAATCGCGTGCCAGGAGCCGGTCACGGACCCTGGATGGCAGATTGACTTCTCGAGGGGCATAAGGAATGATGTATGCCTGCATCAGCTTTTCCCACAAGGAGCAGACGTGGTCGTTGCCGTCGCCAGCCCAGGACTGGTCAGACAGGACTTGGCTGTGGGCGTTTCGGTAGCGGTCGGCATCCATTGTGAACTCGAGCGTCTCGAGACAGTGATTTTGAGAGAGATATGCCATGAAGGCGGCCAACGTCCATGGCGGAGAAGATGTGTTGGACAGAATTTCGGCCAATGTAGGCGGCTGAGCAGGCCAGAAATGACCCGACGTCGAGGCCAGTGCGGCACTCGAAGGTCGAGATGCGGACATGATGGTGGCTTCCCAGTCCGGCAGGACTGTTGCCGGGAGGGTTGGTGACAGTTCGCGTTCAGGCGAAGGCGAGGGACTGAGGTAAATGGGGTGTTGATGTCTTGTCCTGGGCTTTGTCATGGCCACGGGAGAAAACGGCTGAAGCCTAGGGCACTGAGGAATAAAGCTGCCGATGCGCTTCGGGTCCCAAGCTCAGCTTAAATTCGTGCTGTCCAGACAGAATCCAGGTAGTAACGGAGTGTCTATCTGAAGAATGGCGGATGTTATTCGCGGTTGGATTGTTTAGGAGTCTGTTGTTGTATACTGCTCATGTGATGGAGCTGTACAGTCGCGGCCAGAGGACACGACCGTGTAAGATTCGGTAATGGTGATAATCGTCGTCGTTGTCGAACCAAAGAAGCCGCGGAGACTTGCAGAAAGTGCGAGTATCAATGGTTGTCGAGTACGCAGAAGGGGAGGAACGTGCGGGATGGCACCCTCTGTGACGACAGGGAGAGTCGATGGGCGCAAGAGATGACGGTCGGGTTGCCGCTCAAGGCAAGGAGAGAGAGAGAGAGAGACAGTGTGAGGGTGACGGCAATAGTGGCTTGATTCCTTGCGGTGGGAAGGTGAGACAAAGCGGGCGCGCTTGACCTCAACCGTGACAAAGGAATGGGAGGTGAGTCGCGGCGATGTGTGGTGGAGATGGGCTGTGAACCGTGCGACGCTCGACGGAATCAGGCAGCGAATGGTATTCGGAGAGACCAAGGACAGAGTGTGGTCACAAGAATGTGGCCGAGGTCGAGGTTGATGGTGGTTTTGTTGTCGGAGAAGACGTCGTCCCGGAGAAATTCCCGTAATACACCCTGATCTCGTCTGATCGTACTTTGGCTGAGTGGGCTGCTTGTGGCTTGCAGAGGTCGAGGTTCTAGAAGGCCGGCCTAGTCGAAACCTGGCGCCCTTGTGTGACGGTGTAGGAGTTTGGGGGTGGGCGCTGTTTGCGGCAGATTGTTCGGCACAGAGGAGGTCCTTGCGACGAGGTGCGTAGCAGAGTCGAGTCGGGGCGCGATCAAAGGTCAAAGTGGGAGGGAATCGTCGAGACAGAGTTTCGAAGATCTTGACAAGGAAAAGATGAACCAAGAAGAATGAATTCGAGAAGGGTGTTGGCGTTCCAAGACGATCAGGGAATGCCAAGGGTACAAAGAGGTGGCCTTGATCCGATTTGGGAGGGGGGCGAATGTCGATAAAGTACTTGCAAAGTATACAAGGCGGCCGTCTCCGGAATGTCGGGGTTGCCGGGTACTGGTGTCAGAGCTTCGTGGTCGCGTCGCACAGTGTCTGATGAGGGCGATTGTGGTGACACAAGTTCACGGAAAGCAATGCAGCATGGACCTGGGTCGATACCCCGTGTCGTGATGCCAGAGAGACTCCTGGGTCAAGGCAACAGGTAGAGATGAAGGGAAGGGAGAGAGAAGAGGTGACTCGAGAAGGGGAAGCGGAAAGTGACCCAAGACAACTGATCGGGCCGGGAGCGCGCTCTAGAGGCAAGGGGAAGAAGAGAAAGAGACAGGCGCCCAGGGGACGGGGGGCCACTTGCAGGACAAGGCTTCCAGAAGGCGAGCGCTGGTGCGCTTCTTTGCGCATGGATTCCGACGGGGTACCTGCGAGTACACTAAACGTACCTGACGTCGTACGGGGGGGAAGGCAACAAGGGAGAAGAGGGGAGGTTTGGGCGTGAGCGTGGACGAGGATTGGGGGAGCCAGAGTGGATTGAGGCTGGGAGGAGACCCAAAGCGGGGACCACAGCCCATCTGTGCCTTGGAGGCACCCAATCATGGACCGACTTGGCTGACAGGAAAGGTATGAGGTACTTGATGGCTACTCCACGGGCTGACCCATTGGCGCCGGACTACCCGGGCGACTTGGGAAGGTCAGAAGGCCACGACCGCCGATCTTGGCCCAGCTGGCCCCGTTTTGCACCAGGGTGTCTTGGATGTCGTCTTCCCTCTCTGTCCCTCGCAATGTGAACAATGCCATAATAATCACACCAGCTGCCCGCCAGCCAGCCACCAGCCTCGGGACACTCCATCCGCGCGCGGCGTATCAGGCAGGCGAGTTGGCGAGCAGCGAGCAGCGAGCAGCGAGCTGGCATGGGCATATCTGCACTGCGCGATGGCACGTTGGCAGATGCGTACAGTACATGTACACTACATGTGCCTGAGACTCTCTGCTGCCAGCCTCCCACCGCAAGCGAGGTTCGCGAGAGCACCGCTGCGCGTTGCCGTCCACCGGCCGGCGGCCAAGAGGCTCGCTACCACGTCATGTCCGACGAAACCCGGCCACGATGGCAGGATGAGCCGCCCTTCGCACCTGCTGAAAAAGGGGTTTGCTGGTTGCTGGTTGCTGGTCCGGTCCCCGTGCCCTCGCTGCCTTGTCATTACGTCCACTCTGATGGCATCCGGTCCCCTCTCGCGTGCCCCGTGCCTCCCTCTGACTGGACCCGCGCCGGGCCTCAGTGGTACATGCAATGTATCGGATGCTCCACCACTCAGTGGCCTCCCGGCGCCCTTCCCCTCACGGCGTCGCCTTCCGTGAGTGGAGTTTGATAAGACGGTGCAGTGGGTCATCTCGTCTTCCATCGCAGGGATCAGGGCCCGTGGCGCCACACTAGAAGCTTTCAATGGCTTCTCTCGGCCTTCCATGCGTCGAAAGCGGATCCCGCCATCCACTCAACGTCGACTAGACGGTGACGGAGACTCGCAACTTGCCTCTTCGGGCAAGGCGTCCCGTCATGCGCCCTGCCGTCCATCTGCGGCAAAAGCGGCGACGGCTGTGGAAGCCTTGGAATGATGCTAGAACCACGCTTCGCGGTTTTTTCGTCACGGTCGAGGCCCTCGAGAGTCAGATCTTTGCCCCCCTCTGCTCCACAAGCCAGCCCAGTCGGTCACGTCTCCTCGACGGGCATGGGTCCACAGTTGCGCCAGATTCTGTTCCGTATCCCGTATCCCGTCGTCCGTTAGCATCATGTTCACACAGCAGCAACAGGTTGCGGGCTGCGGGTGATCTCCAGACAATCACCCAAGCACAAACGTCAGTATCGCATGATCGGCGGTGGTAGGCAAGGAGGGCAGTGGGAAGCATCTCCACGCCAGTCACTTGTCATCGCCATCACACGTCGCGCATCGCATATCACCGTCCGTTTCGACCTCATGCCGCGCTCGGCACATCTGGCCTGTCAACTGAACAAGCAGCCAACCAACCAACCTCTCCTGGCGCGATCAGCGGTCAGAATGGGCCCTCAAAAGCTCGGGCGCGTTCTTCAGGGGTTGACGACACCGGATGTCTGTTGTATTGGCTCAGCGACGACGATACACGGGATAGACCATCTCGATCGCAAATGAGGTTGAGCCGATGGGTGAGAGTCTGGCCCCGCCGGCGGTGGAGGCATATCACTCATCAACCATCCTCCGTCGCGAACCCCCGCTCTCCACTGCTGTGGCCCGAGGCTGCTGGCGGTTGCCATCGCGAGCCGCCTCGCTCATTCAGGCGAGCAATGTCTGTGAAACAGCACCTCGGGCTGGCAAGGAGGACGGCTCGAAACGCCTGCCTCGTTCGTTGCCATGATTGCTGTGTCGTTGCTTTGGGCCAGATGGACCTAAGGAATAGCATCCTTGGTCAGTGCTGACCTGATGCCGGTACACGTGCCCCAAGAACTTGTTGAACCTGCCTGGAAGGGCAGCTGGCACCGCGCATCAGCGGGACAGTGAGATGGCCTGCATACAACCCTATTCCTTCCCATCCGCAACCTCGGCATATCCAATTTGAGTCAAAATCCTCAGGCTGGCCTGCTGGCCTGGCCGGCCACGGTTGAATTGGAGGACCTGTGCGGCTCGGCCATGCTTGCCTTTGGCCAGACCAGGAGTTGTCATACATGGCTGGGACAGGCTGCGTAATGTGACGACCGTGACGTCCAGCAGCCGGTGCGTAACGGTGTATCCAATTCGGAAGCGTCAAGTAAACAGGCGCGGGCCATCTGTAAGCCATCATTCCAGGCAGTGCCGCAGTCTACTAGTAAAACCTTCCGTCATCGTACAGTGGTCTGGGGGGCGGCATTCCAACACGTCAACTGGGTTTCATCGCCGCCCTACGAGTGCGGAGGCGGAGGTGGTGACGATCGACGGGGCCCAGATTGATCCATCCAAGATGGGGTGTCACAACGTCCCAGCACTCGATTGACGTCTTTCCACCAAGCTGACAGAATGACAGTGGTGCGCGAATGGCGTCAATATGGCAACACGAGATGATGATCAGGGTATTCCGCTAGGCCTCACGCAAGGCGTGAGCTTCTTCCTACAACCCGATGCCCATGTATGTCTAAAGAAAGTGCCGATCGTTAGCAGAGTTGTCGTAGTTGCAATCAGATCGACGAGGTGCCCTCGGACACCGTGTTGCCGCTGTCCAAGCAGGCAAGTCGTCAGCGATCACGGCATGGTGTCGACGCCTTGTTGGTAGCTCGAGGGCGATTGATTAGAAACGCAAAGTCAATATTGTCGAGCAACTGCGCTGGGCAACGGGAACCAAGAGATGCGGCTGATCGGCATTCCGCCAGAGATTCTCGTAGGGTCGGGAAGGACGCGCGCGCGCAGAAAGGGGGTGCGGTTGGCCAAGCCAAGACTGGTCGTGCATGACGGACCGTGTGCCACAGGGTCCTATTGCCAGGCCGCGACACACGCCGTCGTCGATTCGATTCCTGTTCTTCGCAGACGGCTTGACGGCTCAGCCCATGCCCGGCGTCTTGGTATTCAATGAGGCGCCGTCGTTGCTTGGTCCTGGGCCGTCGATGGTGACTGGTGCGTGGGTGAGGGTTGGATGCGGGTGAGTTTGAGGGCGCGCTACCAAATTAGCAAGGTAGTAGCAGAGGCGGTACAGGACGGGAGGGAACTCTGTTACGGTTGGTTTAATGCAAGGTTTTGGTGGCTGCGCTTTCGAGCATGGTGCATCACGGGAATTGTCCGACAGCCAGTGACAGCAAGTAAAAGGAGTTGAGGAGATGAGGAATTCGCCACTCGTTCCATGCGGCGCGTTCAGCGACGGGCGCAACGTCAGAGATGAGGGTTTCATTGGCATCCTTTGGGAGGCAGGAGGCAGGAGGTTGCAGACGGGACATTCAGTTGGTGTGACCTTCCGTTGCCAGCTTTGCCAGCATGTCTGTACTGTACAGTAGTGTTCGCTCGTCGCTGTATGGCCAAGCACCAAGGAGGTGGGAGGTACTTCAATTGTCAGATTGGATCTGGAAAGTGGCGTCGACCAGGGACAGGGCCAAGGAAGAAGAGTGTCGATCCGGGCGCCTGCCCTGTCCCTGGCCCCCTGTAATTGATCTTTCTGCGGGCGAGCGGCCTTGCGGCCCCATACTCGGCATGGCACCTTCCTCAGACGAGAGACCTTTCGACATACGCCTTGACGCCCAAACGCCGTCAGAAGGCACTCACGCCTTCTGCCTTGGTTATTTGGTGCTCAGATTTGTTCCTTGGCTTGGTCACCAGAGTCCAGGCGCGCCCGTTCGTGTTCTTGCTGCCGTCAGCTTGGCAACTTAGGGGGCCTTTGGGCGGTGACTTCCCTGAACGGCGCCCCGGCGTCCCCATGCCGTCCCCGCTGTGGCGAATTGTTCTGGAAGCTTTCCTTTCTCGGACTAGACCCCTTGCCCCTTGCCCTGAGAAATTGTCCGTCCTCGGCGTCTCCTTGGCTTCATCCAGCTCCCGTCCCTGGTTTCTTGTTGTTTTTTTTTCCCTCCTTGCTTTCCATCGTCGGCTGGGACCGGATCAGAAACCGCGCGCCCAGAGAAAATCCGAGTAATTCAACGGCCTTCTCATCTTCGAGTGTTGGGTTGACTCGGCCAGAGCCCTGTCTCGGTACGACGAATAATGCGGTCCCACTCCTCACAAACAAACACAAGTCATGACCCGACAACACATCGGATGGCCTGTCCCTGTCTGAACCCTCTGCCCGGTAGCCGGCCTCCTCCGCGACCCTGCTGATCTTGTCGGCGCCTCGAGATGGCCATCGCGGGATATACCTAGCCTCTGCGCTGTAGATGTAGGGAGTGCACGACTCGCCGGAACCCACCGACCAGATGCTCGATCCTCTCTCCTCGCGTCCCACGCCGTTGGGTCCCCGCGGAACCGCGCCGGCCAGCAATCCGTGCCAAGAACGTCTGGTCTCTCACCAGATCGAAACACCTGACGACTCACGACTCGACGACCCCCGCCAAGCTTCGCGGCTGTCCTGGGCTACTCGCTAGCTGCTGGCCCCTTTGCACATCACCCGCTGCAGCTCGGCGCGGGGGGTGGACGTCCATCGGCTTCCGTTCAACCTGCTACCATGTTCGCATGTATCCATGATGTTGCGATGCTTGTGTCTCGCCTCTCCTGCGATGCATGCAAACAGACCGTCCCTTTGCGTCATGTCGTGTGCAAGTTGTCGTGTGTCATGGCGTGCTTGGCCCGCTGTTCCATCAGCGGCTTCCCGTGCGAAGTGGGACACGACAGGTGTCACGGGAGTTCCAGGCCCCCCTCTTCTCTCCTCTCCTGCCTACGCGACGCCATGGGCCTGTCGTGTCGTGTCGTTCGTGTCGTGTCGTGCGATAGTGTCATGTCGTCCAACGTAGCCCCTCATCGACGCGCGTGTGTTGCAGCACCCCATCGCCGTCGCACTTGTCGCGTTAGTCGGGATTGGCAATGATCATGTCAGCACGTTAACCTGCCCATGCGCCAGTCAGACCGTGATTCCCCTTCAAGTGGGTCGAATAATACAGTAAGTACAGTCGGAGCCATTTGAGTTCCAGGTTGGGTGTGCTCGACTGTCCTGTAAATTTCTACCCACTCGGCCCCCCTCGGTTCGTACTCCCGGTAGTGACTGATGATCCTGACAGGCCTAGCAATGGATTCTTATTCTCCTTGTCTTGGCCTCCGCGCTCCGTTTCCTGGGCGCTGCAGGACGACGTCTAACCCCCGGCCGCCCCCCGGCGCCCGCTGCCGCGCCCTGCAGGCGGCGCCCTGCCCAGCCCCCGGGGCCGGTCTCAGCCGCTCCTGGCCGCCGGTGAGCACCAGGCCATGTCGACGATGCCCAGGAATCGAATCCTGAGAAAGAGGGCCAAAAAAATTCTCTTCTCCTGCTCTCTCAGGCCATCATCTTACGTACTTGCTTTTGTCGTGTGAGCGTCTGAGCCATGCGCGGAACGCAACGTTGCGCGGAATTACCGCCGGACCAAGAGAGGAGACACTTGTTGGCTGACTTGTCATGTTGGCGAGCCATGGACAGGGTCGTATGACTCGCTCGTCGTCGGCTGGTTTTGAGTTTGAGGCGCATCGTGCTAGGTTGGCGCCATTCTCGGTCCAGGGCCCGCCGGCCTTCGGAGCCAGACCGCTCCACGCGATCGTGCCCTTCAGCTCGCCGCAATATCTTCCGGTATCTCGCCCGGCGGAGGATCCAGCGCCGACCTGCGTGACGGACCACGCATCGCGGGTTTGCCGGCGAGCTGGTCCGGGCCAAATCCGACTTCCGATCATCCGATAGTCGAAAATGGTCGACGGGCGCATGGCACTTGGCTTGGAGTTGTAGATCAAGCTCAAGCACACAGCAGCCTGACAAACCCGGACGAATTGGAGCGTGGAACAGGGTGTCAATGGCCGGCAGAGAGAGAGGCAGGGTGATAGCTTCGTTGCTCATATTCCGCATACGTCGATGTATCATCTCGTCCTGACAAGCGAGGGCTTGTGGGCGTACTTGGCGATCAGGGCGAGATATGCGGCTCAACGCGTCATCTGTAAACGCCAAACTCACTCAACTGTGGCAAAGTGTCAAAGAAGAATCAGGCCACCGCCGGCCGGGTATCATTTGTTCGAACGCCAACTTCGAGCCCACTCTCCAGGCTCCTGTCACAACTATGACTTGCCTCTCATACAAGTTCCAAAGCAACGCCGCATATCGTCCCCTACCCTGCTCCATCATAATACAGTCCAGTCTCTCTGACCCGAGCAATATGTAAAGGCAAATCGAAAATAACCAACCCAAAGTGGTCCTCGTCTACCTCATTCTGAAGCCCTTGCTCCCGAGTTCCTTGCAGTGTCCTGTCGACCACTCCAGTACCCGGTCAGAGCTGGGAGAGAGCGAAGTCACCCTTGAAGCCCTTGTTCAAGAGCATGCCTGCGATGCGCAGGCGCTGCAAGGGCAGCTCAGTAGACTCATATGTGTCGACAGGGCTGAGTCCCAACGCCATGCACATGCCATTTGTTATGACATGGACGCCGCAGTCCCAGCCATTCGTCTGGACAGGTGCGTCGTGCTTCACAATCTTCCACTCATCCTCGACATATTGGGCCCCGCACACGGTCTGCACCCACTTCATGGTGGCACGAACCACCGATGGTGACCCTGATGGGTCCAGTGAGTCCATGTGAGCGACTGTCCGCTTCTGTGGTCTGACAACCACCAACGTCCAGTGGTTACCCGCGCAGATGGGTATCAGTACAGTTTCAAGCTTCAAGAAACTCTTCGAATCGGGGACACCAGCCCGCCTGAGCACTCGCTCGGTGCTCTGTCCGCTCTTAATTCTCGGCCAGACAAATGAGTTCACTGACAAAAGCTTGCGGCCCGAGGATTGGTCTGAGACGTTGACGGCGTCTTCGAGCCATTCAAGGGCACCATTGACGATCTCGTCGTTAAGCCAGGCCTTAGCAGGGATAAGCTTCACAAAATCGCGGCGCTTGAGCGAGTTACCAGGCTTGGTCTGGACGAATTCCTTGTTATCATCCTTCCCGCTGACCGTCCCCATGATCTGCTGTTGCCACCCCTCGGTGAGCTCGGAGACCATGATCGAAGCTGGGGTGCGAAGGCCCCCGGTCTTGCGCAAGCGCTCTTCCTCAGCTTGGCGCTTTTCCTCTTCTTCACGCTTTTCTCGTTCTTTGCGGGAGAGATAGTCGGCCTCGTCAGACTGGAGTTGACGCTGCGCGCCGTGGTCACCGAGGTCCCCTTCTTTCTCGTCACTGATTGTGAGTTGTTCGATCTGCGAGCCGAGAAGACCGTCATCTCGAGACGTAAAGAGAAGATCCAGTGATGTCGAGGATGTTTCCTCCTGGCTGTCAGGACTCAAGTCTCTATCCAACGAGAAAGGCAGGCCAGCAGGCTTGAGCTTGGATAGTATGGAGCTTCGCGCCGTCGCACGCGCAGATATTTCGTACTCGGAGAGAGCGGAGGTCGACTCGGAGGTCCTGGAAGTAAAGGGGTTTGAATCGCTGCTGGCCGAGCTGTCATCGTCATCATTGTTGGCATCAGACGAAGCTGAACCCGTCTTCTCGATCAAGAAGTTGTCGTATCGGGACCCGGTAGTCGCACGGCGGATCGAGGTCATGGCCAAGGCAGCGCGAGAAGAACTTGGTAGCGAGGTCCTCGACGATTGATGCAACGAGAAAGGTTTTGCCCTTCTCATGAGCTGGGGAGACCACGAGGAGACGGGCGAGGTGGATGATGCGCCACTTGAACTCCCTTGCACGTTCTCCTTGTCCTCGTCAGTGCCCACGTCGAAGTCCCATTTGACATTCTTGCGGTTTCTATGCGCAATCTTGCCTTTGCGCCTTGGACTGATAACCTTGTTGGGTGATGGCCTCTGAAGGGGCGAAAGCATAATGCCGCGAGGACGAGGAGCATCGCGATGCCGAGCCTGTGCAAGCTTCCCCTGGATACCATAGGTGTTGACGAATTCAGGGCTTAGCAAATGGGATTTGACCATTTCTATTGGCATCGTCTTATGGGCCCAAGAAAGAGGTGAGTCTTCCCTCCCGAACCCAGTTCGAGTATTTTTTTGGGGGGTGCCGTAGTGGTCGAGAGTGTTCCCATCGTCAGCAGTGACGGTGTCACGGGCGTGCCCCGCAGCAATGCCGGGCTCCCCGGGGAAAGCGCCTGGTATTAGATCAACGGATACAGTGTGCTCGCAGGTGTGTGACGAAGTGGCATCGCTATTTTCACTGTATTTGTCGTCCAGCGCCTTGTCGGGGAGCGTGACATCCAGAGAGCGTGGAGCTGCATGATGGGCCGTGTCGTCGCCGGAGAGGCCTAACGAAAGGGATGGAATGGGTTTGTGGGCAATAATGGCCCGCAAGTCGTTACAGACTTCATCGACGTGCTCCTTAGAGACATCGAATGTGTCGAGAATTTGCCAAATATCATCAGGAAGCTCCTCTAGAAGAGCGATCGTAGTTTCGATACGCAGCTGTTCGTCCGCATTCTGCGCATAGAGCATGTTGGCCTCGGGTGTCTTGTACAACGCAGTGAGGTGTGAGAGTAGGTCTGCCGAGTAGAGAAGCTCTAGGGTGCCAGAAGCTACACTGAGCGTAGGAATGAGCGGCGCATGCAGACTGTAGTCAAGATGCTGCAGTTTCCGTGGTTCATCGGTGGAGATATTTGCACGGGCGATGCGTGCAGACGCGTCGTTCAGAGCTTCGATAAGGTTGTGCCTTCTGGAATAGAGCGATCTCCTCTCTGTTTCGGTGATCCATCGACATCCATCGCACAGCTTGCGTCTCTTGCATGTGTCGTTTCCCGATCGAGAGTCATCGGTTTGCCGCTTCTCGAGGTTCCGAACATCTGATCGGAAGACTGGGGTTGTAAGCACATGAAGTGCTCGAGGGAAGTGGACGGGAACTCACGCCTGGAAAGTCCGGCAGACCAAACTGCGCTCACGAGTCCCTTCATCGCAGCGATGCACGCTTTCGCAGCAGCGCCAAGCATGTGTTGTATAAACTGCTAGCTTGTGAGTGGATGCCAAACTTAGCGAAAGTTGTGACGGCAGACCTTGGGACCAGAGTACCTGCCGGAGCAAGCATGCTGGCCGTGGGCCTGGCCTGAATGATATCCTGATGCGCCTAAGGATGCAGTAGGATCAGGAGCCGGGGAAAGGAGTCGGAACAGAATGACTGAGGTCGGGTGCAGAGTATGTAGGTGGCGAATAGCTTCACAGACTATTTTCTTCGGGTCACATCAGCATGAGGCGTGTTGCGGCTGTGGCCTGGGGAGGCAAGGCTGGATGGGACCGTCGGCTGGCGAGAGGGCGTGTCGATGTGGCGCGTAGTTATTAGAGGTCGAGATATTCGATTCGCATCAAGAAAAGAGCTTGACCAGCATTGCGATAGAGGATGCGAGAAGCGGAAGGGGCGCAGCTCCCGCGTTGTTGGTACAAGGGTGGAAGGCGCAACCTTTGAGGAAGTTCAGTGGGTTTGGAGTTGTAGATTGAACAAAGCCTACCCATTCTGCAGATTCCAGGTTGTTTCCTTCCCACTGCTCCCGGGCGCGCATGCGGAGGAGCCCCACGAATGTAGCACAAGCCACATCCAGCCCCGGCGCCGTTCAAAGGGAGCTCTGGCCACCTTGCCCATGCCAGGTGCTTATTTCTTTGGTACCCCCCGCATTGTCAGTTGTTCCCTTTCACGACACCCTCTGGCACTCCAATGTGATGGTCATCATGAAAAATCAATATTTACAGCTATAACTACAGTTGCGCCGGCCGTCTGCCCAGCTTCTTGGTACAGAAGGATGCAAAATACTCATTCAGCGCGTCCACCGTCCCGTTGCCTTCGGCCAGACTCACGACCAAGCCAATATAACCGTCAGGTCGCACCACCACAACGCCACCCTTCGTCTCATCTAGTCCCATCTTTGCATGTGCTGCCGCCTTTGCATCTGGGACCCTGCGATCCCAGCGGTCATCGGCGTAGACGTGGTCACTGTATCGCGCAAGGATGGGGGGGACGTCGCGGCTGATCTCAATGCTGCTGCGCGTTGCGGCGAAGATGGTGCAGAACGTGAAGAAGAGACTGTGAGGGTTGTGCTTCTCGTGGTGAGTCACACTACCGATGTCAGGTCTCTGGTACGCCATGTAGAATGACTGCTCGCTCTGCAGTTGGTTCGCGAAGTCCTTGAGCGTGCTTCTAGTCGTTTCCGGGTTGCCGGCGAACAAGAAGAGACGGAATGACCCGTTGAGGGGAATCTCCTGCTCCAAGTGAACAACATTGGCATCAGAAACCCTCGTAACGTCGGCGTTGATCATGAGACGTCCGGGTCGCAGCTTATTGCCCGTCGGGTTGACGAGGTTAGATTGGAGGGGGTGCTCGGGAGACCAGTTCAGAACGTTCGGCTTGTAGGCGACGCCGTAGCCGCTGGTGAACTCGCAGGCCTCCTTGAAAGCCTTGATGAATTCATTATCATCGGCGTTTTTACTGTCGTTCTTGGAAGCTGCCTGCGCCTCGGTCGCCGCTGCCGGCCGCTGGGAAAACAGCTTGGCGTATCGATTATCGAAGTCCAGCAGGGTCTCTGCAACTTCGCGGCGCTCGGTCTCGTAGGTCTTCAGGATATCCCTCTGCGCGAATCCGGATTCTACCAGATGAATTTTCCACGCGAGGTTCTGTGCATCCAGGAAGGCTGTGTTCATGCCTTGACCGGCTTTGGGCTACAAACAAGTCAGCGCACGGCGAGCTCCGCCACGAAAAGACATGCAGACTCACGCTATGAGTATGGCAGGCATCACCGCCCAGGAATACACGATGGTCAAGGGAGTATTTGTCCGCAATGCCTTGTCCGATAGGGTAGGCAGAGTACCATTCCACCCTCTCCCACTCGATGGAGTATGGTTGAAGGATTCTCTTGGCAGACGCCTTGACTTCCTCTTCTGTTGCGGTCTTGCGAGGATTCCAGTCGGCGTCGGTAGAAGACGAGATCTGGATGTACAGGCGGACCATGTTGTCCTCTCTAGGGATCACCATGATGGAGCCGTGCTCGCTGTGGATGGTACATTTCATCTGAAAGGCGTTAGTGCGCGTCGAGATTTTGATGGGAGACATACAGACCTTGATATCGGGGAAATCGGTCTCGACGACTCCGTCCATGACACCCCACACATGCTCAATGGGGTCCTTGTGCCTGACAGCTATATCGAGCTGGTTACGAATGAAGGACCGCGCCCCTTCACCTCCGAAGAGGTACTTTGCGCGAATGGTCTCCTTAGCATATCCGTCCACATGTTCTAGCTGGACCTCGACTGAATATTCGCTGTTGCGCGCTTCATCCGAGCTGAAACCCTTGATTGTCCAAGGTCGCTGGACCTGCACGCCGTTCTTGTCGAGGTCCGCAAGAAATACGCGCTCAATATGGCCTTGATGAAGAAGAGTGGTGAAGGAATATCTCGCATCGATGAAGCTTGGGCAACTTGCCCAGGTCCCCGTCCTGCCGATTCCGTGACCGTCTTTAACGGGGTCCCAGAAGGCGACCTCGAAGACCCGGGCCGGTTTGTGGGCCATGATGGGAGCCTTGAGGCCCATGTTCCGAAGAAGATCCAAAGACCGCGGCTGTATGCCATCTGCACGGCCGGTTGGTGTAGGCTCTGACCTGTTATCGATGTGCTTGATTTTGTAGCCCCATCTTGCCAGGCAAGTTGACAGCATGAGTCCCACGGGCCCAGCTCCAACAATGACTACCCACAATGTTAGCGAGACGTTACCATCTATGCCCGGACTTTGGACCGGTCTTGTACTATACTAACCGATGTCGTACGTCTCTGGCTCCGACATGGTGTTTTTCAATGAGGAAAGAAAAGTATGCCAACACAAGATGACCAAGATCCCGACTTGGTGAGAGTGAGATTCCTCAGGCCAGCGCTGCTGCAATGATTCTGGCGAGGCCACACACGGTGAGATCAAATGATGCGACACTTCAAACGGCACAGATCGTCGGAGGAACGTTGAGAAATGGTAGTATCACAGTGAAGGCCAGATACCTGCGACAGAGGACATCATATATTATGCGGGCCATGGAGGGGTGCCCCAGCCCGTCAACTGACACCGAGCCAAGCTGGAGGCCATTGTTACCGCTTGGACAGGCCATCGGGTAGTCAGGTCGGTACTTGACAGACGGCCTGTACATCCAAGGGGCCAGCACAGCCAGAGCAGGCTTGGCTTGCAAAGTGGTACGTGAGGGGACGGGTCCAAGGCATTTGGAGACGGCAATAACGAGTGAGGAGTAAGTAGGGGACGGAATTCGGGTCTCCACGCCGGGAGATCAAGTCGGGTATGTGAGATGGGGCCGATCCGGGGACGCTCACTCGTCAGCAGGTCCACATCTGTATCATGATTGGCTTGAGATGGGACACGGGCCCGTTTATAGTCTAGCGTCGTCCCGCCATGGGTCCTGCCACTCGTCTCCCGAAGCCGAACCGAAGGAAGGCACTCTCCTGCTTCATTTCTCTCCGCCGCCAACCTGCCGAAGTAACAACCCTTGTGCGCCCGTATTGAGCAGCCGACGATGGCCTCATATGGCGATTGCTTTCTCGGGCCAAACATCGGCTGACATGACTATTGACACCAGGAGGTCTGGCAATGGGTGGACAACAGTCTTCACTCGACCAATCATGGCGCACCTCTGACACGTCTTGGTTGCTCCTTCCCTGATATAAACGAGCAAGCAAGCTGAGTCTGAGGTTAGTACCTTGGGAAAGAGACACCTTCTTTAAGAAAAATACTCCTGATGAGGCAGCCGCAAGCAAGACGAGGTACGAGTTGGGGCATGTGTTTGCACCTTGCGGTTTCCCTACGTCCCTCGTACACCTTGACTTCCATGCCCAGCTCCCAGGTTCCCTCCTGCCTCTATTGTTCGGTCTAGCCCTCGTCGAGGCCGGGTCTTTTCGCAATGTTGCACACAAGTTTTCTAGATCATGAACTTCGTCTGGCACCAATGCACGACAATTTTTTCATCGCTGTGCCTCGCAAAGAGGAAGACCCGGTCTGCCCAGTCTCATTGCATCGCCGTGTGCGAGATCGCTCTCGGCCCCCTTCGCAAACCACACCGTCAGGCGGAAAGCGGTGCGCGGCGGCTGTCGTCGCGCAGCGCCGGCATGGCTGATTTCTGTCCCGGTGTAATCAACAGACCCAAAGTCTCGTCTCCACCTCGCGGGCTCAGCCAAAGGGACGGTGCGGCAAGATTTCAGCTGTCACACCGCGCGGCTGATGTAGCTGCCAATGAGGCCTCGCACATGTACGAAGACTCGGAACACGACCTGGCCGTAGAGGACAGTCAGTCAACTCGGGCGATGGCGACCAGTGTGGTGGCAGTTTGACTGATTAGATTTCTAGAGTGCCGCAACATCCTCGTTCGCTATTGCGCTCATGTACCGCGAAACTACCAGTACAAAGATGGCATTCAGGTGGTACGTTCGTCCCCTGCAATAGACAGACAGTACCCGGAACTCACAGAGTCTTGCCAGGTTTTCCTCATATTGCGAGATCACCTAGGTGACGATAGACTAGGCGTTGCTGGGGGGGTTCTGTACGAGCTCATCGAGGTTGATTGTGACCACTCTGACGATGCTGGCGCCGGCTTTCAAAGATGGAGGCATGATCATATGCATCGCCATGTAGGTATGTCCAATTATGACCACATGGCAAGAACCTGACCAAGTTCATTAGACAGACTTGGAACTCCCACACATTCCACATCTTACCACTGTTACTTCTGCCATCAAACCAAGCTCTTACCTTGTCAGATGGCGGCAGATGCATCCCAGTCGATATCCCATCAGGCTGTCCGACTACGCTCCTCCCAGCTCACAAGGCTCCGCGGAAGCGAGCTGCATCAGGAATCGCAAGGCCTGGGTAATCGAGCATACGATGTATGTTTCCTCCCGAGATGGCGGAACTTCTGTCTTTCGCAAAGTCAGCCCTGGTCAGTGCCATCGAGTACAGTGGAATATGGAGGCCACTGGTATTGGAAAGTTCATCCAGCAGAAGGAAATAGTCCTGCCAAGCGAGCTCGACACCAACGACATTAACAGTCTTGCAAGTCGACCAGACCAGTGTACGGAAAAAGCGCAAGAACGAACTCGCCCAGTGAGTTCTGTATCCAGTATGCTTCGAGGCATGTCGAGGAGAAATCTGCCATGGATATGCGACTATTTTTCTCGGTGTCCGGTGAGCGAAGAGCAAGACGTGCGGCATGGGAGCCATCTCGAGAGGGCACCGTTGCCGAGGCCAAGCAGGCGTCTGGCGTCGCTTCCGGAGGGACACATCATTCCGCATCCCTCATTTGCACGCAAGCACGCTCTCGTGAAGGACACGGAGCCGATACCACGATCAATGGCCGGCAACCTGATGCCAACCGCCGAATCGGTAGCTACAGTCGCCAACGTCGTACGGGGGGCGCAATGTTCATTAGCCAGAACCAACGTTTTCCGAGGTCCCTTCACACCACAGTTAGGGTTTGATGGTGGACGAGACTTCGAGTACCTCCCAACGCAATCGGAAGCCGCGGAAATCTGTCAGAGTCCAGCAGGTTCTGGTAGTCGTCAGCGAATATTGCCAGGGGGTGGTCAAGCGGCCTGGAACACACGAATGGTCGCAGTACACCGGCCAGCACGCGACTGGTTTGGTCTCGACGCAGAAGAACTGCCCTTGCAATTCGACCCGATTTCTGGGGCGACGACTCGAAGGGCGCCGTATTGTAAACAAGCTGTACACGGATACAATTGGTTTGGTCTAGATTGAGATTGTCTGCCGGTTATGTAGGATTTCGCTGGTTTCGAATCCCGAGACTGTCGGGAAAGCAAATCACACGGAATCGTTACCGACGTTAAGACACACGAGCCAGATGAACTTCAACAGTCGTGACTCTGCCAGTCCCGCGCGAACGATGCACTCTTCACGCTCAGAATTCAACAATCTGGGTGCAGGTAGCTTTGTTGGAGGAGAGCGTTGATGAGGTAACATCTCGATCGTGGGTTGCTGTCAATCATATCCACACAAGGGTGGTCCCTGCTCTTTACCAACACCACGCCCACTTCCCAGCCACCATGATGGAAGCGTCAAGATTTCGGGGCTGGAGGGAACGTCAACATGGGCTAGGAAAGGTAGCTACAGACCTCGAAAAGTGTACCTACGCTTCGCGATTCTGTCGTGGCCACGCTGGTAAGACTGTAGACCCGCGAGATCCGGTTATCGTCAGGCGGAGCATTTGCCCCCGGATACGCACCGCCCAAGATGCATTCACCGGAACCCCTGGGACGCAGCATCACCGAAAGCTTCGTGGGCGAGCAATTGGGCCTGAGAGATGAGAGACAGAGTCGCATAGGTAGGTTCAGCCCAATCCTTTGACGAGACGAAGTCCGTATGCATGGTTCACTGACATAGAATGTTGTTCAAGACAGCGGAGTGGCACTCAAGGAGACCTACTCGCCTGTTTCTAGCTTTTACAATGCTGGTGATATTAATATAGAAGAGGGGGACATTGAGTACCTCACGTCTCACGAGTTGATCGACGCCGATGTACAGGCGGCCGTACTTCTCTCGGACACGCAGGATGAGCCTCTGATATCGGAAAACCAAAAAGCTTCATCGCATGGAGAACAGACCAGGGACGATTCTACCAAGAAACCAGCAACGGCAGAAACGTTAAACGCCGCTGATGGCACGAAGCGAAGCCTCGAGGTACATGTGGCTGATCAAGATTCTGTGCAACCAGAAGACAACCGCGGTGAGTCCTCCTCAGGTTGAATGTTGCCCTCATTGCTCCAGACGTGGATTCAGCAGGCCCAATGAGCCACCATCATGTTGTGTTGGCTATGGCTGGGCTTGCCTGCATATTCAGGAGGCATGCCTATGCAGAAGTAAACAGAGCCACACACGCGCTTTTCTATTCACTCAAGCTACAATGCTAACGCATTGTTTATTCAAGTCCCTCATTTTTCTCCGGAACCCCTGCCGCCCTCTCGAATTCAGACTTGGTTAAATTCACTAGACGAGAACTACTTCGAGGACCCAGATTTGGCCGGTCCCTTTCCTCCTGAGTCCTGCACTCTTCCAGCCTTCATCGCGAGTTTACCAAGCTTCTCGCCGCACCGAGACCCCTTCAGCTACACGAACACTGCGCCGCCTCTGCTCGCCGCTACCGGGGCCTCTGAACAGTGTTCAGATTTTATCGCACGTCCTCAGCTGTCCTCGCCTGGGGCTTCTCCAATGAACGGTAAAAAGAAAGTCTTGCGCCAGAAGAAGAGCCGAAGTCTAGACGGCGGTCGTAGGAGATCACCAAGCCCCATCCACGGCTCCTTCATCCCGGTCTCACCGGACAGAACTCGCTCTCTTTCGCCACGCAAGCGACTCGAAAGACAGTCCGTCCACATCAACATGAATCTGACAGAATATCAAATGGATCGAATCACGGATGCGTAAGTACCTATTCAACTGAAAAGGTGACTTATTCGCTGACCCTAGCTGACCAGATTCTCGTCTCAACTGGGCAGCCCTGCCAGGGGTGGGACGAACAACACTGATGAGTTTGCTTCTCGTATGGCACAACCCGGTACTGCTCCCAGCGACAAAGTTGCTGGAAATGTCCCTCGCACCCCAATTCAGTCGCAGGAACGTTCGCTCAATGACCTATCCAACCCTGCAGAGGCTGTTGAAAATGCAAACATCTCGCCTCGACGCAAGCCAAAGAGTCTGCGGGCCCCTCCTTTCAACTCTATGCCCGGATACTCTGCTGAGATGGCCGCTTATCACGCCGCCACTCTAGCTCAGCGTCGTAAACAAGAGGCTCCCGATCACCTCGACATCAATGACCCCAGGAAGTACGGTACCTTCATGCATCGTTCCGGCAAGTTCCCTGTGTCTTCACATCCACTGCAGTACGACAGTAACGAGGTTTCTCCGCTCGACGAAGACGACGTATCCTCTCTCTACTCCCAGCATGTGTCCGAACGGTCCAACGCCAGCCCCTACGTAAGGGGTGGTACCGTTTCTCAGCGAATTGACAACGTCATGCACACTTATAATGACTGGGGGGCTTCTGAGGACTACGCCCGTGTTTCTGGTTCTCCAGTCCGTTCCATGAGTCCCCGTCGTATACGGAGCCCAGTCCGCGAGCCCAGTCCGTCCCGTCGCCCCGAGGTCATGGCCAGAACGAGCGCTCTGAAGCACTCCGAGCTGAGCAATACTGGCTACTCTCCTCTCATGACCTATTTCGCCTTCGAAGGTCTTCCGGTTCAGAAGCTGGGTAGAAAGACCATGATTGGCGACCAGGGCTGGCTCGACAGGCCCACAGGCCAAGCCAGACGTGCTCCTGATCACGACAAGAAGGACCTGTCTCCCAAGAAGCTTGGACTCCTAGACAGTATCAAGAAGATGGCCAAGGATATGGTATGCGATTCCCCTCACTTGATAAATCTGTGCTTGGTACCTGACGTGGACGCAGACTGAGAGCAAAACCACCCGCCGCGCGCGTGAGCCGGACAAGGCGCCCAAGGTCTCTCACATGACCATCTCTCTCGATCCCCGAGAACAGAGTCTCTTGTTCTGCGAGCTCGAGTTTCAGGTCAGCAACGCCCTGCACACGTACATCACGAACGAGCTTCACCACGGCCGCCTCGACCCCAACAAGCTCAAGAAGGTCGCCGACGGCTGGAGTCAAAAGGGCCGCCCCCGGGTCGTCGGATTCCGCTACGACCTAGAGACCCAACTCAATCTCGTCAACCTCCACATCGAGGACTTCCGCTTCTTCGGTCGCCGCCAGAGCAACCCCGTCGAAATATCCGGCCTGCTCTACGCCATGAAGGTCAACGCGCGCGCCATGCGGGTGCGCACGTTCTGCCAGCCCGACTCGGTCATCGCGAAGCAGCTCGTCGACTCGCAGTCCCTCTTCAATACGATCGGCTGCTCCGAGAATCAGCAGGTCTCGCTGGCGGAGATTGCGCAGTTCTTCAAGGTCATCGTCGAGAGAGAGAGGCATTACCGAGCGCGGCTCAATGGCACTGAAGATATCGCCAAGGACGTCTCCGAGGTCAAGGATGCTCATCCTGGACAGCCGTGGGAGCCTCACCGTAGTGAGGATGCGGTTCCCGATGGCGCTTTTGACGTCTATGGCAGCATCACGAAGAAGGACGGAAACCGAGAGCAGAGCAACGGCCACACACTTCGGTACTCGGATTGAGTGGCGTTGTTGGATGCCGAAGAACAGGGAGAGACACCACGTCGTCATCGTTGACCCTCGTGGGCTATGGTCACTGATTTCCCGATTATTCCGATACGCCGATTGTGGTAGTGTTGAAGTAAACCCAGGAGGTGCTCGGCTGGAGTCCTGGTATTTTGTTTTTTGGCACGGCGAGCTGCCGTAGACGAAGGGAAAAGGGAAAGGACGACATGGGCTCAGGTTTTTGGAGCTGGAGCTGTCTGCTTGCTACACATGGCCAAGTACTCTGGCACCTCGCCCTTGAGCTTCTGTTTGCTTGGTCGGTCATTCCCCCCGAGGGCGCGGATTCATCAAGAGCCAGTTCTGTAGCTATAGAGCCATGATAGCTCAATACACGTGGAGCGCTGCTATGCATCAAATAAAACTGACATGGTAGCTCATTCCCGTGCCAAGTAAAAGCGTACTCATTAAGGTACATAGAAGAAAGTCAGGCCGCCCTTGTGTGGTATCATAATTCACGATGTACTTGCGACCGGATCCCCAAAGAAAACGCGCCCTGTCCATGTCCGGCGTGTGTGCCACGCGGTGGCGACCCGTCCCGTCCCGTCGACCGTCGCCCACTCCCGAGTTCAGGCCGGCGGTCAAATCGCGTCGAAAAGAAACAGCAACCCCGACGGCCGCGTGTCTCACCACCTGTAGTGGCCGTCCTCACTGCCCGATCTCCTCGGCCTCCGCCGACTGTCCTCGTAGTAGCGATCGTCCTCATCGCCGTAGTCATCCCTCCGACCGACGGCGCGACCCCTTCCGTCCCCGACTCCTCTGCGATCGTAGTCGTGGTCGCCGTAGTCGCTGCCGTGGCCCCATTTGCGCTCCCAGGCGGCTTGCTCCGCGCGGGTGCTCTTCCGTGAGCTCTCGAAGCGGCGCTCGAGGGCGTTGGCGCCGAGACCGCCCACGATGGCGCCGACGACGGTCGAGACGAGGCGCGACTTGTCGGCCTCCTCCTTGCCGGCGGAGGAGCCGCGGCGGGCGCGCGGGTGAGGGGGGTTGTAGACGGGCCCGCCGTCCCGGGAATCCCTGTAGGGGCCCGGGCCGGAACTGTTGATGGCGTCGTTGAGCTCTTTCTTCGAGCGCGTGCGGAGCGCGGCGCTGGACATCTCGCGCGCGGCTATGCCGCCGACGACGGCGCCGAGGAGGCTGACGCCCAGACCCGACGAGGAGTGGCTGAAGGTCTTGTCGACGGCGGAGCGGACCTGGCCGATGGGGCCCCGAGGGGAAGGGGATCTTCGCCTGCTGTGGTCCCGGTCCCAGTCGCGGTCGCGATGGCGGTCGTAGTCGTAATCGTCGACATGGCGGGGTGGAGATCGTGATGCCGACCGCGCATAATGCGACGGCGGCCTGGCGACTAGTGCTTGCTGTGGTGGAAGCGACCGTGGCCTGTGGTTACTCGGGGGAACGTGCAGTCCACCGGGCTCCTGTTGTGGCAGCGCATATCTGTCATCGTAAGGGTGCCGACTGGGTGTCCCTGAGGGATATGGGCCGTTGTCGTAGGCTCTGGGAGGATAGTCGGGCGAATGGTCTCGACGCTGGGGACGGCCTCGGCCGTACTCGTCGTCCCAGTCTCTGTCGTAATAGCGTGACATGGCTGGCGGGTGGTGATGATATGGATTGTATGCGCAGGGCCGCTGACACTCAGCACTCTGGGGGAGGGTTAAGGGCTCCTTCCAAGGGTCCCACGGCTGAAGAGAGAAATATGGGCTGGCGTGAAGATGGTCTATCTGTTGGAGGACGAGATGAAGGTAGGCGCACAAGCTAGAAGTAACCTGAAAGTTGACTCAGACCGAGGTCTCAATTTTTGAGTTGCCTGTTGGTTGCTCAAGTACGGCAGGCGGGAGAGTACACGAAGTGTTTATCGAGGGAATAAGCGGCTGGGAGCGAGGCGCAGAAAAGAGGTGTGTAGAGGTGAGGCTGGCAACTTCGGTGTCTGTCATGCGCTCGGGCTATGTTGGTTGTCACCGGCGAATACTCTGTTCTACAATTGAGCCGCGGCAGCAAATAGTTTCCTGGTGAAATGCTTTTTTGACTCGTTCTTTTGAGGTCGAGAAAGTACCGCGGTCCTGGACAGGGTTCTGATGGCGAGGCTCCGAGTTCATCACACGCTGCGCTCTACTTGGGTATTCAGGAACCTGATCTCTCGAGATGCCCAGTGAAAGGCCAATGATGTCACCCCACTGGTCGACATGCGCGGCACCACCTTGATGAACAGCGGAGGTGATGATCAACAATGGCATGTACATTGCACGCTCTGTAGCTACGATGGGCGCGAACTGTGCTCCGCGGCATAGGTGGTCACCCGAGCCGGAAGTTCGAAGAGACGCAGGCTTGGACATGGTCCATTGCGAGCAGCGACACTGTCATTCGCAAAGTCTCTGCCTCTTCCGTGTCGTGATGATCGAAGCCAAGAATTGACCAGGCTTGGGTTCCCACTCCACTCGCGGGGGGACGCCGTCGCAGGCAAGCAGGACAAGGGCGGGTAAGATTCCGGCTTGGTACGGTGGTTGGGTGGGAAGGGTGCATGGCGAGAACCACTGCCAACTGCCAGGAACTGTCTGCAAGGCCTCTATTCTCCGGTTGCTTTCTTTCTTACGTTGTGGATATTAAAACGTTGTCAAGTCGAAGACATCAGATTTCTGGACGGGACCTTGAGATGGCTGTATACGAAGAAGAAAATTCTAGTTGCTGTCAGTTGTGTGAGCTTTCGTCGAGGGATCTCTCGGGGGGTCTTGGGGGAAGCAGCGACCATGTTACCAGCCACCAGGCCAAAGGAAGGTTCGTTGGTCGGATCTTATCTTATCGCGTTGGAAGCTCAGGTCAAACAAAGAGTGGAGAGCTCTCTGAGGCACGGGCCACACTCACAGAGCTCTGCCCCATTTTCCCCGCAAGCATCCATCCAGGACGAGGACCGCGAGGGCCAGGATCACGAACCGACACCTGCCTTAGGTTCCTGCCTTCCCCAACCACACGGAAAGAGTCAGTGAGGGACCTGGTTGCGCCAACCACCAGCGGCAACCTCACACCCTTTTGTCGACACCGCAAACCACTCCTCGAAGACAGTTGTCTGTGTCGTGGGCGTCTTGACTGCCGACCCCGCGAGCCGACGAGACTCGTCGCTGCTACATCCGATCCCGACAAGCCGGCGAGAACCAGTCGAGCGCGCCCGCAGGGCCCCGCAGACACCGAACGGACACGACCTCGAGCACATCACCCTTGAGACACCCCTGGATCTCGTATTGCGGCCTCGTTCAGCCCTAGCATCTCGTCCGCCGACCTCGCGTGAGAGACGTCCGACATGGCGAGCCCGACGCTCAACTTCATCACCTTTAATCAAGACCACAGCTGTCTTGCTGTTGGTAAGTAACCTCGCGCATGTCACTCCATCGACTCAGACTAAGAGCCGGTCTGATTAGGCACCTCCGAGGGCTTTCGCATATTCCACACCGATCCCTTTTCCAAGATCTTCAGCAGCGATGACGGGAACATCGCCATCATCGAGATGCTCTTCTCGACAAGCCTCGTTGCTCTGATCCTCTCGCCCCGCCATCTCATCATTCAGAACACAAAGGTCAGTCATCGCAGTCCCTTGGCTCCCGTGCATACTCATTGACATACTTGCACACAGAGATCATCCGTCATATGCGAATTGACGTTCCCCTCGGCAGTTCTTGCCGTGCGCCTGAACCGAAAACGTCTCGCCGTCGTGCTCGAGTCTGAGATCTATCTCTACGACATCTCCAACATGAGCCTTCTCTACACCATCCCGACATCACCCAACCCGACCGCCATCTGCGCCCTCTCCCCTTCTTCGGAAAACTGCTACATTGCTTATCCGCTACCCAAGCCACGCGAGGACAGCGCCGACAGGCGTCCCGCCCATGCGCCGCCCCTCTCAAACTACGTAGCGCCCACTTCTGGCGAGGTCCTTGTCTTTGACACAATTACCCTCAAGGCCGTGAATGTCATCGAGGCCCACCGATCGCCCTTGTGCAGCATTTCGCTCAACAACGAGGGTACTCTGCTGGCCACCGCCAGCGAGACGGGCACCATTATCCGCGTCTTCTCTGTGCCCCGTGGCCAGAAACTGTACCAATTCCGCCGCGGCACGTACCCATCTACGATCTACAGCATGTCTTTCAACCTCGGCTCGACCCTGCTCTGCGTCTCTTCCACCTCCGACACCGTCCACATCTTCCGCCTCGGTGCCTCTCCTGCGTCAGGCCAAAGTGCCAGCGCCGGTGCCATCGATGCGCCCTCATCTCCGCGCCAGGACCGCTGGTCCCGTGCTCGCAGCTACGACAGTACTAACGAATCACCTGTCGGCAGCGCAACGGGCTCGCCCCGAGACGACGTCACCGGGAGGGCAAGCCCAAGCAACGGCCCCGGCAGCATGGCCGTGCAAGCCCACCGCAGACAGAGCGGGTCATTTAGTAGCATGCTTCGCCGGTCATCTCAGATTATGGGCCGTAGTGTGGCCGGCGTCGTGGGCTCCTATCTGCCCCAGACCGTCACGGAAATGTGGGAACCGATGCGCGACTTCGCCTACATCAAGCTGCCCAAGTCCAACGCGAACCCGGGCTCGGGCGGCGGCAATGGCGTTGGCAACTCGTCCTCTTCCGGCGGCCCCCTGCGGAGCGTCGTCGCGATCAGCAGCAACAGTCCCCAAGTCATGGTCGTCACTAGTGATGGCGGCTTCTACGTCTACAACATCGACATGGAACAAGGCGGGGAGGGCTGCCTCGTCAAGCAATTCTCGTGAGTATTCCCGGCTACTCGAGCGACCATCATCCCCAACTGTTCTTGTGCTGACATTTCTTCCTAGTGTTCTTGAAGGCGACGACAAAATGGATGGGTTCTCCTCGTAGAATCTCATTCGGTTGGCGTGACACCTCGTAAGGTGTTTTCGAGGCCGGGCAGGCGTCATCCAGGACGCGGGCTCTATTTTACAGTATTTCTCTCATCGCGTTGCATCATCTGGCGTTTCGGGGGTCGGCGGACGGCCTTCACGGCCGATCCTTCCAGTCAGCGTATCATGATTCTTCTCGCCATTTGTATACCGCATACTATTGCCTCTTCTCTCAGGCCGGCGCCATGCGTGTATCTGCCAAGGCAGGGCCATAAATCTTAATCAAACAAACATCCACTCTCACCTTGTAGCATATTCATGCCACGGCTCCAGGATAGATTGCGCGGCGAGATGAAAATTTGTCAAGTGACAGATCGTGACTATCATCATTCATTCATTTCCTAAAGACAGTTGCAAAAAGAACGTCTGCTCGCCCCGGGCTATACAGCCCTCCCAGTGATAGTTTCAACAAGGAAACAACGCAACCGTGTCCTCACCCTGGGCCCTCCGGTAACTCCGTGCCTGATACACTGGCCAAGAGGCCGCGTCCCATATCAAAATCACATGCGCCAGACGGAGTGTTGGCCATCGGCCCAACGAGAAGAGGTTGTGTGGCGCGCGAGAGGCGCGAAAAGCCCAGATATCGGATCTGGTGTAGAAGCTGAAGTGAAGTGAAGTGAAGTGGACATACGGCCTTGAATGAGCGGCGCTATGGTAATTGGCGGCCACGGCCACTACCGAGCATAGGGCCTGTTCATGAGCGCAATCTCTCTGGCAATCTCAGGCCACTCGAGCTCGCGCTTGATTCCTTCGGAATCCGGACGGCTCTTCTGAAGGTGCTCCTCCCATTTAAGCAGCTCGTATGCGAAGCGTAGGTGCGGCTGAATAATGACGTTGAGACGCCGCGCTCGCACGAAGCAGTACGCACGTGGTACGGACATGTTGAAGGACTTCATGACCTCGGCGATGCAGATCGTGGCGCTACGCGAGACGCCCACGCGGCAGTGGACGAGCGTCGCAGTTCCTTTGCGGCGTCCGCGCTCTAGAACAGAGGTCAGTAAGTACCGTGGCAGGATCCCATGCTGGATGTGACGTACCGATAAAATCGAGACACCTCGTGAACTCGTTCGTCAAGGGGTCTATGCCATTGTCTTGGACTCCCTGGACAACGCATATATTGTCCAGGCCCCATTCTTCCATCTCGCCTTCCCTCCACACCGATGTTTCACCCACGCTAAGGATCTGACCTATTCCCATGGCTCTCAGTAGATCTGGGTTATTGGCATGCCCCAGGTTGCCCAAGTACATGTAGTCGAGAACTCGGCTGGGAAAAGAGCCGTCAAGTCCATGAAGCCAAGCCGGCTCAGCGATGAGAGCTTTAATCTCAGAGTTGCGCTTCTTGGCGTTCACTGGGGACTCCCTAAGCAGCCGGGGCTCGAGGTAGCTGAGGAGGACGACGTCGCTCGGATAAGCAAAGAAGTTGCGCTTTTTCTCGGTATGCAACTTGAGCCAGGCATCAGGTATGCCACGTCCTGTGCTGTAGCTGAAGTAGGCAATGCCGAGCATGGTAGATTCTGTGTATCCGTCGGCGCAATGAATGAGTACTCTTCTGGGGCGAAGATTGGTGGGCGGCTCGTTTTCCTTCTCGTCCATACCAGTATCGCCATCTTCGTCGACGTATTCGTCGACACAAATGGCCTCGTCTTCGGGGAGAGTGCCATGCGCCAGGTGATAAATCCATTTACACGTCTCCAAAATGTCATCAGCCTCGGGCTGGGACCATGTGAGTGGAGAGACGCTTCCAGAGGATGGGAAATCAATGAAGGGGTATCGGCCTGTGTCTTGCCTGGATAGTGCGATGGAGCGCAAGATGCTAGGGTTGAGGCGCCCAACATCACTGCACTCAATCAAAACATCGAATTCCGTCTCGTCGCCCATGGATGGGTCTGGTGTCGGACCCAGCCACACGTTGTGAGATATCTCCGATGCCTTGGTCATGGCGTACATCTCTATTCTTTCTTGATGGAAGAAGTCCACCACGCTGCCGGTCAGGTGACCGGCCGAGTCGATGGCAACAACTTCTGGATGGCTCTTTTCGAAGACGGAAAAGGGGCTGACGCAGATGAAGGTGTTGTATTCGGGCAGAGTATGCCCCTGTACCTCATGCTTCTCTCGCCAGCGGTGCTGGGCGGCAGCAATGTCCCAGGCCAGTTTGCGAACCATGATGGGATCCTCGCCATAGACGATTATGTCTGATACCATGGCCGCCTTGGCGGCTTGTATCTGGAAGTTTCTGACGCAAAAACCATCTCGAGGGTCGGCGTCGACGAATTCGGGGGTCGAGGTGGTGTCCAGGAACTCCTGGGGAGCAATGGCACCTCTTAGACGACCACAGGTCAGGTCGCCATCAGCCTTGACTAACGTCAGCCCCCTGAAGCAGGTCGGAGTTTTCCTCAGGCTACGACGCCTAGACACAAAGAATGCTTGTTGAATATGGTTGTGGGGATGTAGGCCGTGAAACCATGGAAAGACCTTGGCAGCAGACGGCAAAGGCTGTCGTGAGATGTGATCAACGGCAGCTGCCAGTTCGGCAGGGCCCAGTTTGAACACTGCGAGAGACCCCGATTCTAAGCGAGGCAGTTCTTGCGGCGGATAGAGGAGTGAGGTCTGGGTGGCGTTGGTATCATCACTGGCGTCGTCTTCGCTGGACGATGAGTGCGGCGGCGTGGTGGGGTCTCCAGATGGTGCCGGGCCAGCGGGGCAGATCGGTATATGCTTATTGGGGACTGCAGCTTGCGACGTGGGAATAGACTCAAGCGAGATATTAGAGATTGTCCCCATTGCGGACGCCGGTCGATGGGGTGGGACAGGACGGGTGAGGGCGATGGTCGCCATGATAACACTGATGAGAGCGGCGGCTCTCTGTCCGCAGCTCGGCAAGTATATTCAGTCGATGGTTGTGAATTTCAGTGGCCTATTGATCTCTTGACGCTTCGTAGAGTCGAGCGATTGCCGGCAGGATCCTCCTAGGAATAATGGTCACGATATGTCGAGGGGCTGTCAAACGTCGCAGACGCTGTAGCCTGCCAGTCGCGTGTTAGTCTCGGTCGGGCCAGTAAATACTGAAGTGGACCGCGCAAAGCAGAGAAGGGATGCGCCTGGGGAATAGTAGGAAGGGTATTGATGGTAAGATACGACAAGAGTGAATTGGTCGGCGAGGGTTTGGGTGGGATCGCCAACGGGGGACATACACATAAAGACAGACGGCCACTGTAGTTGGCTGGGCCTACAGCACAGCGTAGGAATCGGATGTCGCGAATTGTGACGGGCGGACGTTATCGCGCATCACCAATGGAATGCGCTGCCCTGGTGCTTGACGCTGATAAGCACGGCAGGGGTCCAGCTTGTGGCGCCCGGGCGGGTTGAGGAGCGTGTCGAGAGGAGTCGGAGTCACTCCCTCCAAATGATCAGGTCTCCCGTCGAGAAGGAAGATAGATAGATGTGAGACGGAGTCTGGTCGGCAACACGAGACCACGTATTCCCGCTATAGCGTGCAAGGCAAGGCAGGCAATAGAAAAGCCAATCAACGAGATAGGTGACGATGTTGAATCCCCCCTCGAATTGGTGGTGATGGCGAAAGCCAGGGAGGAGGGGGCGGGCTGGGTTAGGGTGGTGATGGTGAATTGATACAAGAGCACGGCCGCCCTGGAGAGTATCGGCGGCGTGATTAGATGGAATTATGATGCAAGCCGTATTCGGCAAGGGAATAGAACAGGGACGTAGATGTCCTCGATGAAGAAAGGAAGAAGATGAGGAGGGGAGGGGTAATTGAGTAAAGGCGAGTGTGATGAGACAGCTGGGCCGTCAAGCAAACGCCGGCAGAGTACAGCAGCCACTCCCTACCTTACCACCAACAGCTCCCGGTCAGGGTGGTCAGGAGGTGTGGTGTGCTTCTGGGTAAGGGGACAAACAGTACAGCGCGATGTCCATGGCACTTGCACGGTCTAATCCTCATTACCTAGCTAGACGAACCATCGGCCGCACACTCGTGGCATTTTGGCAATCTTGTTCTAGCGGTTCGGAATGTCAATCGCGCTGCTTATCCATTGCGAGGTTCAAGCAACGCCGTACAGATCCGAGTGTTTGCTCTTGCTCGAGTGTCCCAAGCACCAACATGCGATGCGCTCTTGGCGACTTGAGCGCGCGATGATTGCCGGGATGGACTGGCCTAGACTATCTACACCGGGCGGATAGGTTGGCGATCACTTGGCCTCCCCGTCTGTGACATGTACAGCTTTCTATCCTCCCTGCCCAACGAACAACGAACAGAGTCGTGGGATGCCGTGGCCAATCTCTGATGGATGACAATACATGCGCGCTCATGGCCTCTGACATCGACGAGACGCATTGATGAGTACGTTCCAATAGAATGGCAAGCAGGAGGCATAGCAAGTCGACGAGAGGGATGATTCCGATGGACAGCCTGCGGCGAACGGCAGGGTACCTTAGAGGGGCCAAACAATCACAATAGAAGCGAATGGCCTTCTGATTGGGTCGAACGCCACTCAACACATCCCTAAGCCAGCCACTAGCGCCCAGACCAACGCACAGGTCAAGCGGGGTAAGCCACTAAATCCCCTAAGCCCCCAAACCCCTACCGCAAGCTCCATGGTGTGCTCCAGGCAGATAGTGCGTGTGCACTGTACCTATCACTTCATCGATCGATGCTGGGCAAGAAGAACACCTCTTCCATCGGGCTCTCGTCGATGAAGCCGGATAAGCCCATCTATCTTGGCTAGATTGTCGCCGGCCACATAGAATCCAGGGTCTCCATGCTCCAGGATCGCAACGCCCTTACCACCGTGAAACAACACAATCTGTCACCTGCACACATGCTTGACACGGACGAGATAAGCCCGATAAGGACCTATTACCATGCATGAGGTAAGCTTCAGACTGTTGTGCATGTGATGGGGAGGACGGACGTCATCAGGCAGGCATCACAATTACTGTGAGGAACTCGAACCATCCAACATTGCGATAACCACAGCCTTGCTACCCACATTCCGACTCAAAGCCTTTCCTCCTCCCTCCCATTCTCGTGTTGTCGTGTTACATGACCACCATTTCAGCTTCAGACACGGTTCAGCTGCACCTTGCCGCATTACCTGCCCACGTCTTCAACTACGAACAATGCCTCATGCCGACAAATACTGCAGCACTCTTGCTAGTTGACTAGGAGAATGAACCCGCGGACTTGACGACCGTCTACCGATACCTTCTGCAAAGCAACGACAGCCTCTCCAAGCGCGTCTGCAATGGCTGCGTCAGCCCATACGTACGGGCAGAACTGTCGTCTCGCCCCTGTCAACGGGACTGCCGACTCCGATGCCTTCGATGACACGCCTCAAATCAACGCGCAGTTCTTCTATACCTCTGTCTTGCCTATTGACGACCCCCTGTCTCATGGAACTCTCGCTGGCTCTTCAGACCCCAAATCTGCCAAAGGACGTCTCAGGCCCTTTTCGCTCGGTGACAACAACGCCCTAGAGCGCGCCTGGCTGTCTGCCATTTCACGAGATGATAACCACGTGCATCAAGAGGCCAGGGCGAAGCGGAAGCTCAGCCCTGCTGTTGCCAAAGCGAATAACGAGAGGCTGGCATACGTCGTGCGGAAAATGGCTGCCAACCATTTTCGAAAGCACGGCGGCGATCTTCCATCACTGTCTGAGTCGGTGCTAGGGTCCGGGGCGCAGTCCACCACGCCGGCACCTGTGTGCTGTCCGGAGCTTTACTTGGATATTTCCTCGGAGCTCCAGAACGCGTTCTGTGCCCTGGCGAGGGCCCGTCAGGGTTCGCTGAGCCAGGACAACGCCTTGCAGGCTGTCATGATGGAGCTGAGACTGCTACAGATCGCTGCACAGGAAGCCTCGGTTTCAGATCGGCCAGACCATGCATCGCGATCTCCGGATCGCGCCCGGGCGGGCTCCAGTCCACCTGCCTCTGGCTCCATGCCCATGGTAAGACCTGGCTCATCTCACGCGGACGCAGCAGGATCCCTGAAGACGCGATTTCGCTCGGGCTCAACGAGGATGCCAGAAGCGTCGACATCGCCACGCAATATAAAACCGGCCGGGGGTCGTCCTGCCGCAGATGACGGAATCACCGGCACCCCTTTCGCACGCGTTGGCTCTCCTTCCTCGAACCCTGATGTCTCGGCAGATATTCTTTCACAGGCCGATAAACTGGTCGCGCCCGCCGCTGTCTCTCGGCAAGCTGCCACCACTCTCACTTCAGCCAAGGGCGAGGCAGACATAGTTCCCAGCGAGGAGGAGGAAGCCGCAAAATATACAAGGGACACAAAGGAAGTCGCCGTCGGTATCTCCCGGCTGCATATGGTCTCCATACCTGCATTGCAGATGAAGCCCATATACTGGTCGCCCGTGAATGATATCGCTGTTGTGATGCGGGCGACGTGGTTCTACCGGTATGCTGCTGCCAGTGCCCGTTCGTTCATCGTTCGTACTCAAGGCTGACCGTTCGTGAAGTGACACCATGATTCCCGTTCCGGCCGAAGTTGCCAACCAGCTAGAGGCCGGCTATCGAGAGCTTCGTCCTTATAGCGAGACCTGGCGCGATGAGCTCCGGTGTGCCATCGACGTCGGACCACTCGGCGAGGAAAAGGTATCGCACCGGCTTTGGCCGGCCGAGGACGATCAAGCCGGCAGAGACAGGCTAGGCACAGAGGACACCGTCATATCCACGGATCCTTTCTGTGCGGCGCGGTGCTTCAGAGGCGAGGCTGCAGCGCAGGGTTCCATCGACCCCGAGCCCGGGCACGACCCGACTAACCCACCTCGCAAGAGTTACTCCAGCTACCATGTTCTCTACAAAGACACTGACCATGCCTTCTTGCTCAAGCCCAGTCTCAAGCCTTCTGCCTACTATGGAAGACGACCGGTCGCCAAGATCATGAGGGGCATGACTATCGGCATTCCCGTCGTGCGGGGTTTCGATCGTGATGCTTGGGAGCGCCTTCATGATAAAAAGGCTAGCCCGAAAGATGACAAGAAGGCGGGTGTCGTCGCCTCAGCCGACAACACGCGGCTATCGTTCTGTCCAGCTTGCAAGGCCCAGAAGCAACGGGGTCAGGTCACGGATCTGATCTTGGTCTGTCATGGGATTGGCCAAAAGTTTGCCGAGAGAGTCGAGAGTTTTCACTTCACGCACGCTATTAATGCTTTCCGGCGTGAGGTAAATCTGGAACTTGGTAACCCCGGTGTGCAGGGCATCTTGCGGGAGGGCCAAAATGGAATCATGGTCTTGCCCGTTAATTGGAGACACACGCTCAAGTTCGAAGATGGCGGCCCGATGACCGACGACGACAAAGCCAGCCATGGTCACGATGGCTTCGGGCTGAAAGATATTGAGCCCAACACCATTCCCGCTGTACGAAGCATGATAAGCGACATCATGTTCGATATCCCCTTTTACATGTCGCACCACAAGGGCAAGATGATCGAGGCACTTGTCAAGGAAGCGAACCGTGTGTATCGACTATGGTGCCGTAACAACCCTGGATTTCACGAGCACGGCCGAGTCCATCTCATAGGACATTCCTTGGGCAGCGCCATGGCCGTCGATATTCTGTCAAGGCAACCTAACCGCCCCCCAGAGCTGGACCTTTCATTATCCCTTCCCAAGGCAGACTTTTTCGAATTCGACACCACCAACCTTTTCCTTGTGGGCAGCCCAGCAGGGTTCTTTTTGCTTCTGGAACGGGGGGCCCTGATGCCTCGGCGGGGAAGACGCAAACCGGGGGCAGATGCCGGCGACGTCCACGCCAAGAATGTCACCGCGGAGGCGGGAACGTTCGGGTGCCTGGCCGTGGACAACATCTACAACGTCCTGGCCAAGGAGGACCCCATCGCCTACCTCCTCAACGGCACGATCGATCCCGTCTACGCCGCCGGCCTCAAGACGGCGTACGTCCCAAGTACAGCCACCTCCATGTTCAAGTACGTCGGCGACACCATGCGAAGCATCATACCCGGCGTCGCCGCCGCAGGCCCTGCCGACATTGGTGCCGCCGCCAAGCCCGCCACGATCCGTCTCCCTTCACAGCTCGAGCTCGAGGTGCATGACTTCACGCGCGAGGAGCTCGCGGAGCGCAAGGCCTACCTGCTCAACGACAACGGTCAGGTGGACTATTACCTCCACTCCGGCACTGGGCCGCTGGAGATTCAGTACCTCAACATGCTCAGTGCACATTCGAGCTACTGGGCAAGTCGCGATTTCATCCGCATGTTGTGCATGGAGGTTGGCAGAAGGCCGGGCAAGGCTTTTGCCATTCCGGCTATGAAGGCTCAGAAATCTACGAAACGCGTGTTGGGCGGTGCGGCGAGCTGAGAAAGTCCCTTATCATTACGGTCACGGTTGCGTTGGTTTGGCATAGAGCACTATTTTGACTTGAGGATACAGGAAGATTCCATGATGTATTCGGCGCTCGCAGACATTGCACAGTAGAGGCGTCAGGAGTCGCAGAAACAAGTTAGATATTGTGTCAAGAGTCCCCATTATCAAAGAATAGGACGGGTTAATGCCTTGGACAAATAATAGAATTGAAGCCTCTCCTTCAAATGCCATCGATTTCCATGAGATCGTTGTCGAACTCATCGTCGTCCATCCCGTACTCGTCGTTGGCGACGTTGGCAGCTTGCTCTTCCTGTCTCGCAGCAGACTCCTCGAGTTCCTGAATTCGCTCGAGATCTTTCTGCTCTTTGTGCTTCATGAGATCTTCGTAACTCCACGTACTGATGCCATCCTGGTCCTTTGCCCGGAAAGGCTGCGCCATCTGCTTCAAGAACCGCCGCGCGCTACTGACTGCCATGTCCGTGCTGAGGTTGGTATCGGCCTCCTGTAGACCTTGGTTGATCCATTTGGGAAGCTGCACACGCTTCTTCTGGAATCTCCGATCTGCCAACACCATGATCCCATAGTCGTCTTTGCCGCGGAGCACACGTCCCAGGCACTGAGCGGCGTGGCGCATGGCATCGAAAGACAAGAAATCGTTCTCGCGGATTCGGTAAGTCTCGCGCAAGAACTCAAGTCTGGCCTTGAGAATGCGAGACTCGGTATATTGGAAGGGGACGCCAATGTTGAGCACTGTACGGCCGTACTGGTGGTCAAAGTCGATTCCCTCTGATACCTTGCCTCGGGCGACACAGAGCAAAACGGCGCCCCGACCGTTGCAGCATGCGGTGCGGTAGGTTTCAAGAGCAAGTGACGTTTCCTGAGCATCAGGCGTCTCCACCAGAATCAGTTTGTACTTCCAGACCTCGTCCAGAATACCCATGCCCTGCCACATGCTGATGATCGACTCCATGTAGAGGTATGATGGAAAGAAGACCACCATGCCATCGGGCGTGATCTTTGCGAATTCCGTCAACAGTGTGCCGTAGTTGCGCACGACGCTCGGTTCGTTTCGGACCTGGAAACTCGTCGAAACAGAAGCCTGGTCACTGCCTCGCGTGACGATCATGGGCAAGAAGGATCGTCGGGCCAGGGTCATGCTGTAGGACTCTTGCACAACAGTGGAAAAGCCTAGCATTTTGGGATACATCTCAAGTGGCGATATGGTGCCCGACGTGATGATGACGGAACTGAAACGGTCAAACACTGGTCGAATAGCGATGGCAGCGTCCAGGCACGTGAAGTGTAGGACAGGATTTGGGACTTCGGCGGTCTCCGACTCGTAGGGCTCCAGGATGAGTAGAAATCCCTTCTCATACGTAGCAACAAGCGTTGCAAAGGTGGCCACTTCTTGTAGAGGCTGGTAATCCTCAATGTTAGTCAGCTCGAGGGTCCTGACGAGAGACGTCAGACGCTCAGCACAGAACCTCAAGGGTTTCTTTTCGATGAACGTAAACTCTTTGAGGTGAGCAAGGAACGAAGGCGGCGTTTCTGAGGTCGTGTTTCTGACTTTCATTCGAGTCTACCAGGGGGCATGAGTTTCGTTGATGGTCTCCCAGGAGGGGAGGGTCATACCTTGAGATATTCGATGAATCTCTTCAAGAACGCGACGAAATGCTCCGCTCTCCGTATGTTGCCTGGAACTGCTTCTTTGAGCAGATCGTCCGGGAGGGCTGCCAAGACATTAGTACGTCTGTGGCTCCTGAGTACGGTGTGCGTATGGCCAAATACCTGGGTTGGACATGAATGCATCCTCTTGCCGAGCCTCGTCAGCATCCCGAAGGCCCTCTACAAGTTTCTGGTACTCGTTCTGCAGCTGCTGTTGATCTGTCTCCCGCATATCGGAAATCTTCTTCTCCAGATTGGTTGCTCCTCTTGCCGCCCTGCGCAAGGAATCTTCGGTGATGTCTGTGCTCAAGGATTCGATGCAAACGTTGTCGATATTGTGAGCCTCGTCAAAGACCACTATGCAATCCTTGGAAAGCTCTCGCGACACCCGTTCTGCAATCTTGGGGTCGAGAAGGTAGTGGTAGGAGTAGATGATGACGTTACAGTATTGCATCTGTGGGAATCAGTAAGGTTCTGGCGAACATGATACATGCATCTTACCATGCGCCTAGATGTGAAATAAGGGCACTGCTTCCTCTCTTCACCGTGGCGCAACAGGTCTTCCAGCGTCCAGACGCCATTGGGTATCAGATTGTGAGGTTCCAGCAAATCGAGGTTCTGTCAGATCAGTCTTATGTAAAATACCGACGAAAATGCGAGAAATTCTCACATCATGGTAGACGCAGACTTCGACGTTCTCGCCTTTGTCCTTTTTCTCTTTGACGAAGCCGGCGGTAAGGCTTCTGCAGCGAGCATCGACAACTGCACCGCTCTTCTCGCGCTTCACTGAGGGGTGGAGGCAGAGATTCTTGCGACTTGTCAATCCAAGTCCCCTGAATTCCTCCTCGTGCCCCAGCGTATCGGTCCGGTACTTCATGAGAGCCTTCAGCTCCGCAAGCGCCTTCTCGATTTCCGACATGGTACCTTGATGAGGTCAGCAAGCCTGGCATCGTGAGGCTACTGCGTGAAGAACTTGCGGGAGCAGTAGATGAGCTTTCGGTGCTCAGGGTAATGTTGTTGGTATGCAATAATGAGCGATAGCAGGGAGACGGTCTTGCCGGTTCCTGAAGGCATTTCCAAGACGCAGTGACCCCCAGCATCGAGGGTTTCTGGGGGGTGTCAGCCAGACTGGTCCAGGCACGAAGACGAACGACGGTAGACTACTCTTCAAATCGCACATGTAGCTTTGATGGTGGTCAGTCAAGTCCCACAGGATAGATAGCGAGGACGCGCTCACGCATATTGCTCTGGATAGATCCGCGGATACGGAAAGAGAACCGGCAGGTCGCTATTGAAGTGTAAGCCCAGGAACGAAGCTCTGGATGCGTTTCAGAAGCTACTCACTCGATGAAAAACTTCATCTTGATGTTTGATCGACCCGTTGGCCGTAAGCGGCGAGAGATCAAATCGTTGGCCAAGCGGCAGGCTCCAAAGGGCCACCAACCAACCAGTTGGCTGGCTACTTTCGACTGGAACTCCGGGTCCGATCAAAGTTCTGAATTGACGTTCTCCCAGATAAAGCCTAGGAATCTACCCGGGCTGATGAACTTGACTTCCTTGAAGCCTTATGGTGAGCGTTTGGCAAGCTTGAAATGGGAGGTTGAGAGGCGTCGCATCATGACCGGGGATGATAAAGTGGGCCAAGGTGCCAAAAGTGCACGCTATCACGTGCCATTTCCTCAGGTAAGGTACAGCGTACAATCAAAGGCGCAGTGATGAGTGGCTTGGTCCAAATGTGGCTCGGTTAGGTACCTGCCCAGCGCGACGCAAATATCAAGACACCTCATCGACTGGAAGGCATGACCAGCCTAGACCGCAGAAAGATCCCACCTAGTTTCTGTTCTCGGCTTCGAAAACGAAGCGACTCATGGAATGTTAACATTACTACTGATGGCTGCTGATCGCAACAATCGATGCCAGCAATCAGCCAGACCATGATCTTCTGGGCCTTCCAGAGCAACAAGCTTAGGCACGGCAAAGCTGGTGGCATCGATGGATCGGCCAAGAGCCGCACGTACCGGAGATCCGCCAGCCTCTTGGATCTTCAGGCGGTTCCTTGACTTCCGCATTACTCGCTCTGTTCGTATCTTCGCCTATCGCCCTTCGGCACGCTTCAACGTCCATCGATGACACTGGACTTGGTCCACGAGCTCCAGTGCGTGTCGCGCTTGGCCGCATCCCATCTGCACACGATCTGCGCCACCCAGGCATGGTCATGGCTTTATGCACCTCACTCAGAGCACATGTTGGTGACTGACCAGTTCCTTCAGTGGTCTATTCACTCGGTAGCCGAGTTCTTCAGAGCGTTCGTCTCTATTCATGGCTCTATTCAGCATGCAATGTTTTCTCTACCGTTGCTACAGCTTCGAGCTGTCGGTCTTAGAGCTGTTCACCTTCCACCTGCCACCGACTTGGCCCTGATCGTTGGCCAGGACCCCAGCCAGGCACGCCCCAGTTTGCGTCCCCAGTACATATCGCCCGCCGTACTCGGCCTCATTGGTATGGGTCGCATTGCAGCAGGGGGGTGGACACATCAACATGGGAGATGGACCAACAGCCATAACCATTGCCAGGTTGCCAGACCCTACCACAGTCGTCGGTGCCACGATCCGCCGTTGGCACCAGACAGGACAATCTGCAATGCGACTGCTTGGCTCGTCAACGCTCAAAGGGGCGGCTTGTCTACCCGGCGCGGCCTCCACCACCCCTGGGCCATCCTTGACCTTGCCTGCCTGCCCTGCGCCCAGCTTCTGCACTGAGTCCCTCGTCGCTCGACCCCTGTTGTTGAATTTGCCTGTTGGTTCTTCCCGCAGCGTCAAACATCACCTGCCGAGTCATCTAGACTTGTCTGCCTGCCCTTCCGCCTGTCTGATACCCGCAATGGCTAAGCCAGGGGCCCGCTTCGATGGTTCCCGTGTCACTCCGTGCATCCCCTGTCTCTCTGGTGCTCACCCCCGTTCAACAACACTCAACACTCAAAACTTATCATGTCGTTCTTCTGGTCCATAACTCTAACCACCTCAAATGGCTCGATCCTCTTTCAACCCCCCCATACACCGGTGTAGCTTTTCCGCTCATCTCCAATTTTGTCCGTGGTGTCCCTCGCGGTTGACTTGCCCTGAGGCCTTCCCTTTATAGCCCTTGACCATCCCGCGTATATCTTGGACTTTGGTCCCCCCCTTAGTCGAGGCCTCTGCAGCCCGCACTCAGCCCTCTTCCCTCCCTTACTGAGACGACCTGTCAGACCATACATCCCTCTCCTTGGCCTACAGTCAGCAAAGTGCCAACCGAGTGACCGTTCGGCTCCAGACATCAGCTTGCTGGCATTTCCGTCTCTGCCCGGCAGCCCTTGGCCGTACAGCGAGTGGCATTCTGTCTGCCATGGAGCTAACACCGCCCTCGTTGACCAGGTCGCCAACTTTCTCGCCTACCACCAACCGCTCCACGGGAAGCCCCCCCGTATACTATCCCTCGCCGACTCTCCTGGCCCAGCACTGCGAGGTGGCTCCTCGACTGACGGCAAGGGATTCTTGCTCCATGGTCCATCCGCTCGATCACTTAAACCAGACCTTGCCCCCACCACAGGACGGGAGGATATTGTCGGAATGGCCCCCGCCTAGCGTTGCGACTTCGACTTCTTCCTCTCCTTCCATGCCCAATGCATCGTCTCTCGACTATGGTCCCTTCAACAGTTACGACTCGCCCACTCACAGCTCGTACGGTCAGGAAGTATACTCCGCACGCCCTCACAGTCACAGTTCCAGTGGCCTGCAACCACCGTCTCTCCACTCAAGCGGTCTCGTGCGAGCCGACATTCAGGGACCCGCCAGACACTCGCTGGCTCCTTTGCACGGCAGCGATAGCTTCAGGATGAAGGTGGAGGATCAGGACCAGGACGACTACATCCATGCTAGCTCCCCTCACTTCGCCATGTCACGCCCAGCGTACGGTGCGGAACCCTACATGTATTCGGGCGTAGGGCATCAGAACTATATTGCTGAAACGCATCTCCCCAGCTGGCCGAGGTCCCAGGGCCAGCATAATTCAGCAGCGTACCGGGGCTCTTCGAGCCAGTCAACAGCCGAGCCCGAGGCAATCCAGCAGCAGGGGAAGGCGTCCCGACCGCGAAAGTCTCAGCGGAGACTGACTACCAGGGAAGAGGCCAACTACCAGTGCAGCGTTCAGGGATGTGGCAAACTCTTCAGTCGGAGCTACAACTACAAAGCACACCTGGAGACACACGATGACCAGCGGGAATACCCGTTCCCATGTCAGATGGCTGGCTGTGACAAGAAATTCGTCCGAAGAACCGACTTGCAAAGACACCACCAAAGCGTGCACGCAAAGGAGAGGAATCACAGGTGCGACTACTGTGGCCGTCTCTTTGCCAGAAAAGACACCCTCCGCAGGTAAGTTGGAAAGCAATCGGACCCGATGATACCGGTGCACGTGTAGCTAACGGGGTCTCAGACACATGGAAGATGGGTGTTCACGACGCTTTGAATTGGACAGCGTACCCGTGCGGACCGATTCGCGCACAGCTGTGCCGTCCGACTGCCAACGGGTCCTACCCGGGGAAGATGGTCGTCGGTCTCCCTTGGTGCCGTACATGGAGACGCTGCCCCCGCTGGTAAATCTTCCGCCGAGCAGTGATCCATCGTCGTCCATGCCGCCAAGCTTGTCTGCCGCTCCCCGTAGAGCCTAAGCCAGCGGGGTTGGGGACACCGAGCACGGATACGGCTGGCATTGCTGTGACGCAAAATGAGGGCGGCGAGGAGCTTGCTGGACAGGATAACGACCTGCGATGATTTGCACGCGGGCGAACTGGGCGAATTCATCGAGTAGGAGGGACCAGGGCTGGGGTCGGACATGGCGTGGCGTCAATGGCCCCCAAAAACAATGACATACGACGTGGGCGGTATTATGGCCTAGACCAAGTCTTCAAGGTTGCTGTCAGGAAGCGGTGTACAGGGCAACACGAGGCGCAAGACAAGCAGCGGCATCTAGATATCAGCCAACAATGACCTGCAAGCACCGCCTCGAGAGCGGAAACCCAACACGCACTGTCTCGTGGCAGCAATCCCTCCTGCTTCTAGATTGCAGGCGGCACAAGCCACGACGTGATGTCAAGCTAAATGCTGAGGTACTAACACATTGCATCCCGCGGACTTTCCTCGCCGTCGGCTAAAGTGCGCGGGTGCAGCCGGTCATATATTGCTCTGTCTCGTTGGAAGATCTCGACTGTCGTCACGCATCACGAGTGCATCTTGCTCCCGTCTGTAGCGAGTCGGTGAGTCCACATCTGCTGGCGCTAGGTGGCGAAGATACTGGCAACTGGGTGGGCAACCCATGGAGCGCCAAGCCAGTCATATGAACTTAGTTCTTGGGAGAGAGACATCCATGGCGTCGGTGCTGAGTGTCACAAACATCATGGAAGTTGGGATACTCACCACGCCTGCTCCGCGTGGTGGCATGGGCCGTACTACTTGCGAATGGCCACAGCTTGGAAGCACGACGTACTCGTAGTATCACCAGTATGACAGCAAACTCTGGACAGCCTCCTGTTGCGCAGGTTCGTGCTGCTGATGCTGCAACGCGTCGTGTTGGCTTTTCTCTTCGTTGCGTAGCGCCAACAGTCAAGAAAGGGACAGGGATCTGGATGGCATGTTCAAGAGAACCCTGGGTGGAAGGATTGGAGAGACGTTCGGTTTAGGGCGGAGGGGTGTGTCCTGAGCCAAGGCCGAGGTCAGTGTCTGTAGGTAGGTTTCCCCCGGGCCCTGTGCCTCGGACTCGGGCCAATCGAAGCCATGTTGCGGTTGGTAGCCAAGGGGCACTGCTACGGTGCTCCGTTCAGCCCAAATTTCCAAGACTCACCACCGTCCATCCCGCGGGGTGACGATGCTAGGTACCTCTCCCACACCCATAGTCCTGCCTTGGAGCCTTTCGAGTAGCTACCTTACTTACATACATTCAAGTAAGGTAAGTACATTCGTCCCTTTCCCCCATGTTCAATGCAAGCCACAGCCACCACCTCGATCTTTGCTATCTCCACCAGCACGACCAACTGACAAGACACAGGTAACCCCAAATTGAAGGAGGAGCCCAGTATCTCCCAGTTCTCATCCTCGAACCGGTCGTGTCTTTCTCTACCCAGATTCATTGTGTCTTCTTGATCGCCGAGTCTAGTCACTCGACAAGAGCCACCTCACGCAGCTCGCGTCTGTAACGCTATATCATGGCAAGCCTGACAATGACAAGCCTGATGATAATCGACAAATCGGAAGCCACACAACCATCTCCAGCCCCCTGGTCGCCATTCACGCGGCGTTCTGGAAGCCGCGGGCTGCCGGCCAGAGAAAGGGGCGTGCCTCGATGCTACGCCTGCAGCCACACCACACGCTGAAGACCCTGCACGGAATCTGCAACATCGTTCTTCATGTCGAGGGTGCCGGGATGCGCACCACTTGGGCGTTGATATGCTTGGCCATGACATACTTGGGAATGGTTCTAGGGGGTTACCCTGTTGGCTGTGGGCTACCCGCGCCGCCCAATGAACCACGCACCATCGACACCTGACATGAACCAACTTGAACAGGTGCATTCCCCAGTATGGGGCCACGATCTGTCACCCAACCCTAGTCAAATCGTCATTCAACTGCATCCAGGAGGCGGGGACTTTGCCGGTTGCCGCCACCTTGCGACCCGCCCTATACGCGTATTCACCCTTGGCCCCGTAAGCCCGCCTATCATATTGGAAGGCACCTCGTCAATCGCCAAATTGAGCATGTACCTCAGTCGCATGCGCGTCTATAACTGCACTTGGCCTCCTCTTCGTCTACTACGTGAATGACGCCTGCGCCTGAAGCGGAGAGATCGTACATCACCAACATCACCAACATGACTCTCTCATTCATCACCCATCGCGCCAAGGATGCCTAATTACGGATCCGATCATACGTTATGACCAGAAACCGGCAAGCAAACACACTCAGTGTCGCAAGGGTCACACGCTTGAACACGCTCGGGAGAGCCTAGCAGCACAGCTCTGGGCACCCCTCTCTTCATCGAGTCTTGTCGGCGCAGTTACTCCCGACACAGTTTCCACCGCGAGCCTGGCAGGTCACCCACTACCAGATCGTCAAGATGCTTTCCAGCTTTCAACTCAATGCTACCTAGACATCGTACTCAGGGTCTTGTCTACTTACGTGCGAGCCCTTGCCCGGGGTGCGCTCGTGAACCTTTGAAATGCCGACCGTTCGCGCGTCAGCGGCTGTGCGGCTCTGCGAGGCGCCGTGGCCTCGACCGCCGGCCCCGAGATGCGGCTCCGGACCATCTCTGCATGTGCGGCGCAAAGACTACAAGATTGTGTCATGGGCGGGCTGGCTTGACTTTCTGGGAAGATCAGTAGTCACCTTCACCCACGGGCTTTCCGCCCCCTAAGCACGACAAGTCGAGTGATCACCAAATGTTACGGTAAAAAGTGAGATGAACCGAAAGCTTAGCATGTCCTGATGATTGTGCTCGCATGATCAACACATATGACGTTGGATCTACTGAGTGTATCTAAATAAACAGACCACTCTGACATGCCCCCCTTGTAGCGGAAACAATCCTGAACGCCCTTTGGGAATACGACCTCAGCTTTTGAATCAAACAATACATTCACCACCCGTCCCTCGTCTCGTCCGAACACTGCCTAACATCAGTCGGCCCCCGATGCAACATGCCGCGTAGGTAGCTTCGTCAAGACATCGAAAGCACCCGTGCCAACCTTGCCCAGGCGGCCCATGACAAGCCGGCCACTGGGCGTGGTGAGATCATCCCAGTCTCCGTCAAGAGCCGCGTCCTTGAGGAACGCCAACGTCGTCTCGAAACTCATCTTGGTGAAGGGGCTGACGTTGCCGGTCAAGCCAGCACGGTTGAAAGGCGTGTAGCCACCGTTTCTTGTCATGTAGTCTGCGATGAGGTTCAGATGGCGATTGTCGACAGCGATACCGTGGCCGCCGAAGACGTTGCCGAGCTCGTTCACTATGTTGCTGCGGCACGCTTCGACGCCGTAGACGTCGAGCAGCGCTGCGATGTCGTTCGTCTGTGTCCGGTTGGGGTTGATGTAATCTCCAAACCTCTGCATGTACTTGAGGTTGGCACCTGACGTGTGGATGGCCGAGACCTCGGTCTCCTTCCCGGTGACGGGATCCTTGAGCTTGTGGTCATGGACCACGATGCAAGCTCCGACGCCCGGGATTTCCTGGACGACTGTCTTCTTGACAGCTTCCTGCACGATGTTGAGCATGAGAAGCTTGGGCGAGTTGGCGTCGAATTCGAGGGTGAACTCGCACCAGCTGCCAGATGCCTCGTCACTCTTGAAGCGACTGACATGGCTGTGACGCAGCTTCACTCTTTCTGCTCGTTCGGCATCCTCGGCATTCGAATCGTCATCCGAATCGCCGTCGGCAGCACCGGCATCACCAGCCGGGCTACCTCCGAAACCTTCGTCTTCGTCGGGTGATGCCTCACGGGCCATCTCTCTCTGGATAGCATCGTCATCTTCGTCGTTGGGCCCATACGAGACGGCCTCTGACCGGTTGGCACGCTGTTTGGCATTGGTTGCGTCGTCGTCTCCGTCGTCATCGTCATCGTCGTCTTCCTGGGCTGCTCTCGCAGTGCCGCCACTCGCCATCTCGACGGTGCCCGATTTGGTGCCAACGACTGGAGTTGCAGCGGTGCCCTGAGTTAACTTCTTGCGTATCTCGCGCAGCATGAGTTTGACGAGATGGTCCAGGAACTTCTTCTCGACAGCATTCAGAACATCCACGACCTCGATGGCGTAGGCTTTGGTGTACTCTTCCGAAGGGAAGAAGCTCAGCCTGATGTCGTAGAACTTCCGGAGACCTCCGTCCTTGCCTTTGCCTGCACGTTCGACGACCTTGGCCGAGTCCAAGACATCGGCAAGGGGCAAGCGGCTGATGGACTTGCTGAAGACTTCGCAGTGTTCCTCGCTCAACTCCTCGTTCGGGAAGAGTGTCATGGAGGGTGTCGAGATGGTGCGGCTGGCAGTCATGAGAATCTCGCGGAGACGTGGGATACCGAGAGTCACGTTCTTTGCCGAATGCCCAGCCAAATGGAACGTGTTAAGTGTCATCTGTGTCGAGGGCTCGCCAATACTCTGGCCGGCGACGATGCCGACACCCTCGCCTGGCTCCACGAAAGAACGCATGTATTTCGCAGCCAGAACCAGCTCTGCCGTCTTCTTGCTGACGCTGGGCACCAGGAACGAGGTCTTGTTCTTGTCGCCCTTCTCACGAATCAATGCATCCTTGTTGTCCTTGATGTACTTGGTCATCTCCTCGTAGAACTTTTCGGACGTCGCAAAGGCCACCTTTGCAGGGTTCACCATCGAGTTGACGGGGTCTTTGGCGCCGGTATGGTCCAGTTTGGCATGCTTGATGGCGCTCTTCATATGGCGAATGATGTCGTCCTTGTCACCCGCAAACATGTCCTTGAAGCTGCTGTCGAAATTGAGCTGAGCAGATTCGGACCCAATGTTGCGAAGAACGAAGCCAAAGTCGTGCAGATACTTTTGTTTGGTGACATCCAATCCATCTTCTCCGTAGAGGAATTGAACAAGGGTGCCATCTGCGTCACGAACGGTCGAGTCGTAAGACACGGTCAACCCTTCCATGCCCTTGATGATACAGCGCTGCAGGTATCCGGATCTGGACGTTTTGACGGCGGTATCAATGAGACCCTCACGACCAGCCATGTGATGGAAGTAATACTCTTGTGGTCGAATGCCCGTCAGGAAACGGTTCACGATGTATCCTCCTGCCCGGATGTTCGATTCGAAGGGCTTGAAGCACGGAAGGGACTTTCCGCTGACCATGATTGGCACTCTGCGACCTTCAAGAACTTGCTGGCCCAGATTACACGAGATGAGGTTGGCATTGACTGCACCACCCTTGGCGCCAGAAATCGTCATGGCCTGCATCTGATTCTTTGGGAAAGGCTTGACCAAACCACTGGGAAGACAGGCCTTGGTGATTGCAGTTGACAACTCGCTGTTTCGTGAGTTCATCAACAGATCGAGACCCTCCTGTTTGGCATCGTCTCGGGTGACCTCTTCCAGACGAATCAGAAGGTCGGGTGAAGTGCTTGTGAGCTCGTCGGCTTCCAAAGAAACGTACTTGGCAGCCACCTCGAGACCAATCTTGCCAGCAGCCTTGAGCGTATCCCTGCGAGCCTCCTCGCCCTGAGGCGTCAGCTTCAGATCGTCCATGCCGCAAGTAAAGGCCCGCATGCCCAGATAGCGCGTCAGCAGGCGGCCGAGACTGCTCAGCAGCTTTCCAGCCACAGCAGGTCCATACACTTCGTGAATAGAGTGCACCAAACCTCCTGAGCTAGGACCGAGATGCGATTTGTCCAGGATGCCGTGGATGAACTGGCCGTCTTGGAAAAGCACCATGCCCTCCTCCGAGTTTGCACCCCAGCGATCACTGGGCACTGACGTCTTACCACTCATCCAAACTCCTTCGCCATTGGGTGGCTTGATGTTCTTCAGAATGGTGGTGACAACTTGCTTTCCAGTCCACCTGGGAACCGGCTTGATGATGGCCGGTGGCACAAGCTCGAGACGCTCGCCGTATATATGCCCACTCTCAGGACGGAGCGCAGCATACACCAGTTGCTGGTAGTCGCTACGGTTGAAGCAGGTGTCCTTGTTGCAGAGAGCAACTGAAACGGACAAATGATCTTGAATAAGACCACGCAGAGGTTTGCCGGCAGTGCCCGAAATGTACTGGTGGTCTGTGTCGGCGATTTGCAGGGCCTCCGCTCGTGCAACTTCGTTCTGCGGGAAATGCATGTTCATCTCATCACCATCGAAATCGGCGTTGTACGAGTTACAGTTGGTGTAGTGCAGTCGGATGGTCTTTTCGCCAGGCAGAACGCGGACGCGATGGCCCATCATGGAGGGTTTGTGAAGTGTAGGCTGGCGGTTCATGAGGACAACATCGCCGTTCGTCAGATGACGATGAACCTTCTTGTTCTTGACACCGCTGGTGTTGCCGTCCGTGGGAGCAAGTAGCTGGTTGGCGAGCGACACGCGCTCATCTGCAGACTTGCCACGCAAATTGGTAATCTGACCATTCTCGTACTCGATGGCTGCGGCGCCGGGCCACTTGTCCACGCCGTTGATGACGGCCTGTTGAAGATCTCGGAAGTTGTGACTCGTCACGGGCTCGGGGTATGTCAGCTTGCGTGCGAACACGGGAGGCACGCCAACCTCGTTGGTCTCGATGTTGGGATCTGGCGAAATGACACTGCGCGCCGCGAAGTTGACACGCTTGCCCATCATGTTCTTGCGGAAGAGACCTTCTTTCTTCTCCAGCTTCTGCTTGATACCCTCTTCGTTTCTCTTAGCAGCGGCGCCCATGACGGGGTTTTTGTCCTTGTCAATCAGAGAGTTGACGGCATTTTGCAAGTCACTCCAGGCTTGGTGAAGATCTGTCATCGTCCGCGGCCGGCTGCTCTGGGTCGCATCGCCGATACTTTCATGGACACGTGCAATCGTGCCGCAAGAACGGAGAATGTTTTTGTACAGGTTGTTTTGCTGCGCCTCGGCAATTTGCGAATCGCCGGTACGCGCCTCAGGGCGGAAGCGGTTCGGTGGAACGAGGACAGTTGTGATGAAGAACATGTCGGCGGAGACTTTGCCAACCTTCTTTTTCAGAGGCTTCGAGCTGTAGACCAGTGACAGAACATCCTGCTCCTTCTCAAAAAGCGCGGCAAGGCGTTGGCGCACTTCCATTGCCGAGATGTATCTCTGGCGCGTCGATCCGTTGTAGGCCTTGGATGCCGGAGGGGCTGCTGGCTGAACTTCGTCGTCTGAAGAATCCACGCCACCCATTGCCACATCTTGGTCAGACGACGCTTCAATATCCGCAACGCCCTCGTCGGAGTTGTAGCCGTCGGGTTTCGCCTTGACTGCTGTGCTCATGGCCATCGCATCCTTAACCTTGAGGTTCTTCTGCGCCATCTTTGCCGCCTCCCTGTCTGACAGTGGCTTCTCGAAGATCTTGACAAATGCATCTTTCCTGAAGCCGGGGGAGACGCCGCCGCATGAATCGCATTTTTTGGCCTTGGCAATGTTGGCCAAAAAGTCCTTGATGAGCATGCGCCGCATTTCCAGGGCCCCTTCGTGTTTGGCTTTTCTCATCTCGCCAAGTCCGATCTTGTTGGATGCCAGTTGCCGACGCACAAAGTTCTCTCTTTTTCTCAGAACATTGTCGCTTCCCTCCTCTTCGGCTTCGCTCTCCTCGTCCAGCCCGTCGACTTTGATTCCGCAGTAATCTTCACCGATGGCGTCTATCAGGTTGGCGGCGGCAAGCATGCCGTGTTGTAGAAGACGAAGCTTGCATGTGTAGGCGTGGATGTCGCGTTCGCGCATTCGGAAGCCTTTGCAGTAGACACATTGCGATCGGAGGAGACGGAGGATCTGGTCCATGAATACCGGGTGGTATACAGGCACTGGGAGCTCGATGTGGCCAGTGTGGCCGGGGCAGGACGACTGGTTCAGGTTGCATGTTGAGCAGCTACCAAAGGGAATCTCATTAGTGACTTGCTCAGGCGTGCGCAATCCAGCCACTTACTTGGACTGTCCCCATGAACCAAGAGCAGGGTCGTAGAGACCTCCAGGTATGGGATTGAGGAGGTTGTCGAAGGTGTTGTCATTCTCAATGCGCTTCACGGATATGGCCTTGATCTCGGGCTCGGTGAGGAAAGTGAACTCAACCGACTCGATGGCCGACGGGACAGGCTGAGAGATGTTCATTGTGTCGTCACAGGATTGAAAGCATCTCAGAGGCAGGCGGGTGGGTTGACGTCCCGCAGCTATTCGGGCCCCGGATTGGATTTGAAAGGACTGTGTGAGGAGAGCGACGTCCGTAGAATTCCTGAACTACAGACAGGCAGGCTGGAGGGGATATTTTTTTCGCGGTGTAGCCCGGCAGAAGAGAAAAAACGGGTACACTGTGGTGGAGCTTGGTTGCAGTGTCCCACTCTGCCGGTCAAGCTAGGCCTGGCTGGTTGGCTGGTTGCCGGCCGCCTGTGCAAGCTCTTCTGCCCATGGTTACCTAATCAGGCCGTTTGCGCGACCGCGATCACCATCTATCTCCCAACGATGCCTCGAGCTTCCTCGACAAGTAGATGCCATCATCAAATCCGCCAGCCACAGGCCAGATCCCGATTCATCTATTCCTCATCACTGCGACACAGGCTCTCACACGCGCTACTTCACAGTGCGCGCCCACGAAGTGACTCGCAGGCAACCATCGCCGCCAGCTGCGACGATGGATCGACGAGACAAATCACCAGGACTTGGTCCTCGACATGATGCCTCGTCGCGCGTCCAAAAACCGGAGTCTGCCGCAGACAAACTAGCCGCTCTGAAGGCCAGGGTATCCGCGGCAGTCGGAGGCAGCAAAGCCAAGGGAGGTTTGAACGTTGGCCTTCACCCAGCTCTCGAAGACCTCGGCACGTGGAAACCGCCTAGCAGAACAAATGCATCTCCAAAACCCTCAGCTTCCCGACAACAAGGCGATTCCGCTCGCAACTTCCATGACTCGAATAAGGGGCACGATGGAGTCCGCAGCGGAAGTGCGCCGCAGAGCAACCCGTACTTCGACGAGCAGCTCGCGGGACAGGGCTCGAGCAACAAGAACAGACAGTCGAGACAGCTCATCTTCAACCAGAAGGGCAAATACATACAGCAGGGCAATGCACTGAGGAGGCAAGCCGCGTTGGAAGCCATGAAGAGGCGCATCGCAGCGCAGACGCGAAAAGCTGGCATCGAGGAGGAGATGGATCTGGAGAAGAATCTCGTGGTTGAAGCGCCCCCGGAAATCGAGTGGTGGGATGAGGGCTTGGTGGATGGTAACTACGAAAATCTCGAAGACGAATCCCGGTTAAAGATCAAAACGACGGACAGCATCGTGACGGAGCTGATTCAACATCCCGTCGCGCTGGAACCGCCACAAGAACGAAAAGCGCCCGCGCCGAAGGCCATGTACCTGACATCGAAGGAACAGGCCAAGCTTCGCCGCCAAAGGCGCATGGCAGAGCTCAAGGAACAGCAGGCGAAGATCCGCCTAGGACTCGTCCCCGCCCCACCGCCCAAGGTGAAGAAGAGCAACATGATGCGAGTGTATGCCGAAGCAGCAGTGAAAGACCCAACGGCTGTGGAGGCGATGGTCAATCGCCAGATCGCCGAACGCCAAGATACTCACATACGAACGAACGAAGACCGGAAGCTAAGCAAGGAGGACAAGCTCGAGAAACTGGCCGCCAACCAGCAGAAGGACGCGGAGAAGGGCATCCACGTGGTGGTATTCAAGATCGGCAGCCTTGCCAACGGCCAGCATCGATTCAAGATCGGCAAGAATGCAGAACAGCATGCTCTTACAGGCATCTGCATCCTACACCCTCAGTTCAACCTCGTCATTGCAGAGGGAGGCGAACACAGCATTCGCAAGTACAAGCAGCTCATGCTCAACCGCATCGATTGGACAGAGAACACGCCTTCGCGGAGCAACAACGGCAGAAACTCAGCTGCACGCGACTGGCTCATGGCGGAGAACGAGCAGGGCAATCTGAAGGACATGTCGCTCAACGAGTGCAAATTGGTGTTTGAGGGCGAGGAAAAGGCTAGGGCTTTCCGAAAATGGGGCAGCAAGGTCTGTGAGTCGGATGCTGAGGTAAAGGATGCTCTGTCTCGATCCAAGATGGAGAACTTCTGGACTATGGCCAAAGCCATTTGAGGCGGCCTTCAAATGCAAACTTGTAGGCAGATAGTGACCAGGTCGTCTGCTACGATGCGCATCTCTCATGCGCCCTTCTGAAATAATACCCATGCTGCCTCCTCGATTATCCTGCGTGCTGCTTCGAAACTTGACTTCGAAGATGACGAATGCGCTGCACATTTGCTACACGTTCAATAAGGCATGTGGAGCGTGTGCTGGGAACGATGGGCTCACATTGTAGTGTAAGAGGCATCGAGCCAGAACGTGCTGGACAACCCTGTCAAATCCTTGCCCGGATCTGAACTCCAAGCCTTAACAGGCCTGATCCGCCAGCATTATCGCGGCCGCCGGCGCCTTGCCTGTCATAATTGACTCTGCGTTCTGCGACCTGGTGTCAACTACATCGTGAGTCACTGCGATGTGGCGATGCCGGGTGCCTAGGATCCCTCGCTGATGAGTCAGTACAAGACATCGTCGGATGTTTGCCTGGCAGGACCATTCAAGCATGGCGGGTATAGAGCCCATGCTCTGTTCCCCAGCATCACGGGCAGGTAATATACGTCGGGCAGGGGAACGGCCAAAGCGTTGAGTCAGCGTGTTAGCGCTCACCAATCGCGCCCGGGTGCCTATGTGTCAGGTGGCGATGGGCTGCCGCGTCTCGGGCGGTGAGCGTCAAGAGCAGCAATCAGTCACATGAGGAACTGGGTCAATGTTTAGATCATGATCAAGTCGGCATTCCGTGTGGCAGCTGGCCGCTGCTGCCTAATCTGTAGTGTACAGCCCAAACGCGTTGAAAAAGCAACTCATGTGATAACGCCTAATCCCCAATCCCTATGACGGTCCCATCGTCAAGCATTCCCAAACGAGTCATGAACCACCCAAACTGATAAAGACAAGAGCATGCGCTTAGTTGCGCTCGCCACGGAGGCGGCGGGCAAGCTGGATGTCCTTGGACTGGATGGTGACACGCTTGGCGTGGATGGCGCACAGGTTGGTGTCCTCGAAGAGGGAGACGAGGTAAGACTCGACGGACTCCTGGAGGGCGCCGATGGCGGAAGACTGGAAGCGGAGATCGGACTTGAAGTCCTGGGCGATCTCACGAACCTGGGAGTGGCGCGTTAGAATGGATGATGTGACGCGACCGCGTTGTGGGGCAGGTGCTTACCAGGCGCTGGAAGGGGAGCTTGCGGATCAGAAGCTCAGTCGACTTCTGGTAGCGACGGATCTCACGGAGAGCGACGGTACCGGGCTTGTAGCGGTGAGGCTTCTTGACACCACCGGTAGACGGGGCGGACTTGCGAGCGGCCTTGGAAGCCAGCTGCTTGCGGGGGGCCTTGCCACCAGTGGACTTGCGGGCGGCTGATTGAAAGTGGTTAGCGAAGGAAGGAAGGAACAAATGATTGAATAAACTCACTCTGCTTAGTGCGAGCCATTGCTGGATCTCTTGATGAGTTGTTGGGGGTTGTTTGGTGATGGAAAAGTGATGGTTGTTGGTGTTGTAGATGGAAGAGAGGTGGAGAGTGGTGGATTGTGTGATGATGGAGGAGAGAAAGTTGGTTGGAGGAGTGGATGGGGAGGGGAATAAATAAGGCAGAAGTGGGCGTTGGAAGGCGCGAGTGATCTGGCTGATTTGGGTGTACTGATCTGGCGCGTCAAAGTGGGGTGGCCAGTGCGTTCCAGAAATCCCGTTTTTGCAGGCCGATTATGGTAAAGAAAATGGGTGCCTCGTGGTAGGCATTTATTGATGTATTGCAAGGGCCGATTTTTGATTGGCTGCTTTGGGTCCTCCCCTTGCGGTTGAAGGCCCCACCCACGGCAGTCCTCCAAGGTACGTACCTTCCCAGCCTCCAACCAGCGCACCACAGCATGCCAATCTGGGGCAGACTCGGGCCGTGGACAGACTGCAGTCGACACGCGAAGGCACGTATGCTGGCCACATCTGGTCGCGGGCATTTTATTTCACAAGTCCAAATGGGGCTATGGGTGTTGCCGACTTTGATGATGCACTATCAGGGTTTCAATGTACATGGAGATGTTACGAACATGTCAAGGCCCATGGTGTAGATGGCGAGTGTGTCTGACGGCTTTTATGATGTTCCTTTCAATTCGCTACTCCCATGCCGTGTGTCAACCTAGCCATCCAGAGGACCTGTTAAGCTCTGGCGCCCTCGGCTTTGAAGTGGCAACGATTCTTGAACATGAAGGAGGGAGGACGTCACTTGGGCCACTGGGCGACAATACGTTGCCAATATGGGAGTATTCTGCATTTGACCTGGCTCACCCAGCCCTCGTCCGGCTCCTTGCTCCACAATGCGATGGAAGGCCGGTGGGCCATTTAGGTTTCAATACAGAGCCATGGGCAAATATTCAATGTGTACCAAGATTGCTCGTGGTGGTCGGAAACCGAGATGCACTGCAAGGCTGGCCAAGTAGAAGGGCGGTGTCTTTGTCGCGAGCGTGCCGTTGAGAGACGTCGCGAATTATTGACCAATGGAAAATCGACCCGGTCCCCCTGTCAGGCCCCACCAGTCGGTTGTTTTGATTTTGGGTGCGAAACCCATGCCGCTCCCGATTAGGAAAGGTACGTACCTTTTGGGCCAGCGCGTCTCGTCCCCATTTTCTGGCGACGAGCTGATCCCGTTGAACACGCGCCACCCCTCTCTCAATATAAATCTCTCCCCGCTGTCCGCCGCGTTCTACACTTCTCCATTCAACCCATCATCCAACCAACGCACCTTCAACGTACCCACTCCACACACACATCTCAACTTCGTTGAGCCTCATACCCATCTTCCATCTTCATCACTTCAACCCTCAATCATCATGACTGGACGCGGAAAGGGCGGAAAGGGCCTCGGCAAGGGCGGCGCCAAGCGTCACCGCAAGATTCTTCGTGACAACATCCAGGGTATCACCAAGCCCGCCATTCGCCGTCTCGCTCGCCGTGGTGGTGTCAAGCGTATCTCTGCCAGTATGTTCTTTCTTCTCGCTCACCTCGCCACAATAGTGCTGACCCGCCTTCCACAGTGATCTACGAGGAGACCCGTGGTGTCCTGAAGTCCTTCCTTGAGGGCGTCATTCGCGATGCCGTCACATACACTGAGCACGCCAAGCGCAAGACCGTCACTTCGCTGGACGTCGTCTACGCCCTGAAGCGCCAGGGCCGCACTCTCTACGGTTTCGGTGGTTAAGCGTTCTCTGCTTGTGGTGGTTGGCATGTTTTCACGAAATGTTTTTGGCCTCATGACGCGCTTTGGTCAGGGCACGCGTCACGCGACGCGATCGGGCGGCATCGAACAGGGCCCCCTTGGAAGTGGTGTTCTTGTGGCATGAATGACTATGGGTCCGGCTGGCTTTGGGTGTTCTACTGTACCATAAGGGAATGGGTTTACATGGATTTGGCTCGAGGTTTAATACATTCCTCGCCGAGGCACGATTCGATCAAATCTCTTCCTCCCGCTGTGTTGCTGTCTGTGATGTTCCGCCCAGTCGGTGTCTGTATGGTTGCTTTGTGGTGTCATATGATGCTGTCGTAGCATATGTCGCATTCCGTGTGACTTTGCTTACGCTTGCTTTGGATAGATGCTGTATTGCGCGTTGAGATGGTGGTTTTGTGATGTTGATTGATGTTGGTGTTCTTGCTCCTTCTGAGTCACTAGGTAGCTTGGTGTTGTCACCTTCGTAGACTCACCGAAACGCGGATACTTTTGCTACACATCGGTCTTGACGAGCTTGATGTATTGATGCGATGCTTGCCGTACTCTGATTCTCGTTCCATTCATTCTAGGCGACGCGTGAAGTCTGTGTATCTACACGCAGGCCGCAGTGTCTGTCCTCTCGTGTGAATATTGAACGTCGGAGTTCGGACTCCTCGTGAATTGCTGGTCTGCATGACCGACCCATCCCGATGCTGATCATTTGTAATGTTTAGGCGGTGCGTTATGTGTCCGATACTGCGGTTTTATTGGGGTCGTCGTCTTGATGGTGTATGTTCTTTGGCTTGAATATCTCTTCCTTCGTCGGACTGCTGCACCGTGATCTCCGCTTGACGCGATGATCCCTCACATCGCGTCGCAATTAACATATTCTGGTTCCCGCTTGGTATGCAGCATGTGTTTTTATGTTTGAGTTTCCTGGTTTCCATGTAGGATACGTGTCAGACGCGCCAGTGAGTTTGAGGATAGCAGGACACTCTCAAATCATGAGATGCGTTGTGTGTGAGGAAGGCCAGCGCATCTAATAGCCTCGTGGCTGGATCCCCCGGACTGCCAGCAGTTCTGCTCGCCTGTACTGCTTTTCAATGATCGATTGTGGTTTGTTTGAATATGTCGCAATGTGAAAACATGTAGTGATTGTTAATATGGTTTTTGGTTGAGCTATTAATGAGTAAATATGAAATCGCTCTGAACAAAGTGAGAATAAGACTACTACAGCGTGATATGATTATTGCTAAACATGCTCAGCTGTCATCCAGTAAGTTTTATGTGTATATTTAGCTCGCGTCGCGACCACAGCTCATATTGCAAACCCAATGATCGAAAATGCATCATCTGGTATAGTGACACCAGACACGAAGCTCAATGAGTAAGGGGTGACGAAGTACCCGCGACCAGAGCGGCATTTTTACTGTAGTAATCCCGATACTGTAGCGAGTTTTTAATATAGCACTTGGTTATCATTTGAAGCTTGGTGAGACCCGATTCGAAATGCTGTTGTGTCTTGACGGCCAGCTCGAGCTGTGGCTCGTCCTGTTCGGCAGTGTCAACCCTCCCCTCGTGCATGTCGGTGCGCACGTGACCAGCACCGATGACAAATTGCACCTGGAGATGAATCCCGTATCAAGTGAGTACCTGGCCATGGTGACTGAATGATCGTGAACTAGGCGTCGTTGCTGCTCTACTCGGTCCATGCTCCCCGCGATGCCGCGATGCTCAAGGTGTGTTGCCAAAGGCAAGTGAGTCGTATCTGCTACGTATTTATCATTCCCATTTCATTTCCGCTGTCAATGGCATGCTCCGTGGGGTGCCCATTATACGTGTCATAAATTCGCAAGACCTCGTGCTGCGACACAACACTTCCATGCTCCTCGCAGGTTGTTCACCTACTCAACAGGCAGATACCCCGCTTACGTCAATTCAGACACTCAAATTCCGCCTATGAATTGACTGGGGAAGAAATGGCAAAATTTCACCAATAATCTGCAATTAACGCTGATGGATGCGTTGAGTATCCGGCGCCCACATAAGAGTAGTCCAAGCTATATGAGGAGCTTGCGGTAGCATCACGACGCGAAGTCAATCGCCGCTATCAACAGAACGGTGCCAGTACTGGGTCATCAATGTTGCGGCATGGTCCGGGCCATATCATGATCGTGGCGGGATATCATGATTATCGGCAAGTCTTCGAAGCTTGCAAAGTTTACAGATGTAGCATCCCCTTCACGTAAAACAACACAAATCCAACCACGCAAGGTATCACACGATGCGACGAGACATGGAACGATTGTCAGACACCGTTCTCAGTAGTCAGAGTTTATTCCAAGGTTCAAAGTTAAGCAGTCGAGGCCGACAAGCGTCAAGGAGACGCCGAGTCGTGCGGCCAGAGTCGGAGCCAGCCGGCCGGGGGCGCCGATGGTTTCGCAAGGCTGCAGATGCGTGCACTGGAAAAACTCGGGGAAGTGGGCCCGCATCAGCCGAACAAGGCCCACCATGGTCAGCGGGAGGCCCCGAAATAGCCCCCCCAAATCGTTTCCAGCCCGACCCGACTCGATGGAATTCGATGCTTAAGCCCAAGTAGCTCAGCCCCCTAGCTGATGTGGCTGCCACGAGGTTCGCCGCGCAGCAGGAAATCGGCGCTCATGTTGTCCCATGCGCAACCTCGGGACGGATCTCTGGAAGCGACAAGGTGAAGAACGGGGGGCGTTGGTGTCAGTGTGAAGAGATTGCTCAGCACGTTCATGCCCGGAGGCCTGTACAGCGCTCGCAGAGTCGTAAGCCTACAGGTGGTACCTCATGCTTGAGCCTGCCGGTAAACCGATGAACGGATCTCGGCTAGATGCCCGGCGTATTCCCAGATGCGCAACCTAGATCTCCATGGCCAGCGGAGAGACATGTCGGCGCTGCAGAGCATCGCATTCGCATTCAGCGCAACATGGTCACGTCCACAATGCAGACCCCAAGGGACAAGACGTCCAGACTGGTCCCGCACAATCTAGCCCGTCAAATAGCCCCACATCTGCGATGTGGTCGAGACTCGTCCGGCATGCAATTCGGACCTGCATCTCGCTGATACCGATGGTCTTCGATTCTAGTTCGTATGCGCAGGTCCATCTTGCATATGTGTCACATGGTATAGTATGCTGAATGCCTCGTGTTAAGCTCATCGAGCTCGTAACGGCTGAGCCCTGGCTCGCCTTTCGGGCAGCAAGGGCCAGCAAGGTTAGAGTCATCGATCGCCGAGGCTGCGAGGGTCACATGAGTGCGTGTCGTCTCCAGCTCTTCAGGGAGTCACAGCCTTCGCCATTGTAGAACGTCATGACTGTTACGCCGAACGCAGGCATCGAGCGGCAAGAAGCCAGGGAGGCCAACAACCCGGCCCCGGCGCCCGGGGAGACAAGAGAATAGGCACATGACCAACTGGCCACGGGTCGCGTGACTCATCGAGTTTTGGAATCGCGCGTCTCTGCTGTGACCCGAGGTCCCAGGTTGGGTCGAGACAGGAACACTTGGCCTGCTGCTGGGTATCGTCGGCGAAGGTGCTGTACAGAAGATTTGGCGAGACACAACTTGGTTGAAAGAACCCTCAAGCCCGCTGCATGCAGTGCATGCAGGACGCCCGGACTTTTCCCATGGAGGGAACTTTATCGGCCGGGCCCGTCGCACGGAAATAGGTGTGTGGCAGGGAAAAGACCGCGCAGCGGTGGGTGGTACCTGCAGTCCAAAGCTTCGAAACATTCCTTCGGCTTCGACGGTCAAAGTAAGTCCGAGGGGGGCTTATCAAAAACAGGCATGCATTGCTGAAAAATCCCATCCAGGACGATTTCATCGGTCGAAAGCCACTAACGCTGAGGCGGTGCAGCTGTGGTGGCCCGCCATTGGGCGCTCGAGATGTGGCTGCAGAGGGCATCAAAATTTTCAGCGGACTTCGGAGGTTCGCGTCTGGCAGCCAGCGCGAAAGTGAGACTGGGCGAAGGAACCCTTGGGAGGCAGTTATTGGTGGGTCGCTGCTTAGATATCAGCCCGGACCAATCTGAAAGCCGGGGGTGGAGCCGGGTCAAGCCCGACGACGTCACCACGTGCTACCCGCTTTTAGCAGGCCTTCCTTCTCTCAGATCGCGGAGCTCAGTCAGCCGTCTGTCAGGCATCCGATTTGCAACTGTGCCAAGAGAACGTTCTAGCAAGCGGGCATGAACGGCTTTCAAAGTGAAGTCCGTCCCCAACAAGATTCCCCTAGGCTGCCCTGAACCGGATTGTCGGCTGCGTTGGGTGCCGACCCTGCCTGGCGGCCTCCTCGTTGGGAATCCGTTGCCTGTATCGTAGGTGGGTGGGCACGTTCCCTACGCTGTATTGTCCCGCGGTAGTGGGGTTTGAACCAAGTCCATATTTGTGCGACCAGATACGGGGCTTGCTGGATATCGATGACATTGACATGCCTAGCTATGTTTCGCTTACCTAGGACGCGGCGCGCGCCTCCCGACGAGACGTGAACTGATGGCAGGTTCCTGCAGCGTATTGTACTGATGCTGCGGTCAGCAATGAGCACCAACATTTCGAGTGAGGTGCTCGTCGAGGTTCAGCTCCCAGTTCCCAAGTTCCAGGGCATGCTTGGGTCGTCTGCGGTGCTGTGCTTGGTCACCGTGTCCCTTGATCGGGGAAGGAACCCTCTTCGGACCGGTGGCATCGAGTACCCGGTGACATGGCATGTCGTGTTAGCCGATGGGGGAAGGGGAGCCCCTCCTACGGCCCTCCTAAACCCGAAAAGATCTGCGCGCCAAGCAAGCCACCGGTCTTGCACACCACCTCGACCACACCACCCTGGGCACCCCCGTCGACCCACCCGGACCCTGAAGACGGACCCTCCGTGGGAACGAGCCCATCCCATTCCTCGTCCCCGGCTGATGACTGCATGCTACGTAAGTCGGCAGCTGCGGTACCAGAGGTACCAGCCCTGCCCGGCCGGGACGCTCAAGTCCTGGCCCTCCATATAAGTCTGCTCTCCCCGTCAGTCTCGCCACTTTGCAGATATTCATATCACCAATACGTCCCACCACACACTTCGCCACACAGCCCAACTTCACATGATGCTGTTAACCAGCCCGAACTCTGTACATCAACAACCTCAAGCACCGTTCCAGTACCAACACTCACGCTATCCACGGACTCTCGACTTCGATTCCACCGCGGACCCCTTCGCTGCCGTCGACCAGTCCTTTGGTAACCTGTCATCCACTGCCGCGCTCGCCGACTCGGCTCGATCGTTTTACACCTTTGCGCAGCAGCAGCAGCAACAACAACAGCAGCCTGCCTCAGACGAGACCTCTTCGTCTGCTGCCATCTCATCCGTCGGCGACGACCTCAGCCAGCTACCCGACCTGATGCCTTCCGAACCCTGGGCTTTGGCGTCCCAGTACACGCCCAAGACCTTCGGCCGCATGTCCCATCATCGCGAGTCGTCTCTGTCGTCTCTCGGGTCAGCCGGCCCCGCATCACCATTCAACCACAGCACATCCAACCCTCAGATCGCCGTCTCGGACCCTTCCAGTGATGGATTCGCCGAGATGCAAGCCCAAGATGGTACAAATTCGTACTATCAACTAGCCAAGGCAATGGCTGGGCAAGGAGCCATGTACACGGGCTATCATAACATGAGCAGCATCGAGCACCCAGACATGAGCTACCCTGCGACCATCGCACTGCAACAGCAACGGCCGAGAACCGATAAGGCGGGCCTCCTGCCAGCACCGGAATTTGGCAACGGTAACAACAACCACAACAGGTCACACCCTGCCTCGGTAGCTAGTTCCACAGTCGGCGGCGATTCACCGGCGACGCCATCCCTTGGCGAACCCGAAGATGACAAGAGGCGATCAACCAAGCCCTGTAGGTCGCAGCCCTCTACTCATCTCTCCCGACACCGTGGCTCACACCCAAATGTAGTGTTTAACGAGCCACCCAAGCTGGACCGCACCATGACGGACATTTACAGTGACGAGCTCTACAACCCGAGCTTTACCATCACCACCGCGCCGCAGTCCACGCAGCAACTCCACGCCCTGTCCCCCAGCAACGAGCTCTTCGCCCAAAGACTCAGCGCCGCCAACACGCAGCATCTCAGTGCCACCCAGTCGCCATCGTCAAACGGGTCGCGAGATCGTTCTCCATTCCGTCATGGATCTCCCCACGCACCCATGAGCCACGATTTCGGCGGCAACTTTGGAGGTCCATCTCTGCGCTTCAACTCGGCGCACCAGATGAGGGAGAACGAGAAGGCCGAGCAGGATGCGCAGATGATCAGACAGCAAATGTCCACCAAAACCGAGACGGATACACCCAAGACCATCTCACCCAAGGATGCGATGCTCGAGTTCCCAGGCGTCGATGCCGACACGCCTTTCCCCTCGCTGTTCCCCTCGCAAGAGTCCAACTCGGACTATGGCGCGGGACAGATGAGCAAGATGCCTACTCCGCACGACCAGTCTGGCCTCTTCCAGCGACCGCAGTCACAGTCGACACAGCAGCAGCAGCAGCCCAACGGGGGCTTCTCTTACATGGCCACTCCCCAACACATGTCCGCGGCTATGCATGTCCCCCAGCAGTATCCTTTCATTGCGCACCCGCGTCAGCAACACCAGCAGTCGTCGCCACCTCAGTTGAACTCGGCGGAATCGAGCTCCAGCTCAACAAGCACACCAGCCCGCCTGACCAAACCCAGTGGAGCTTCAGCCGACAGCGGCACTTACACCTGCACATATCACGGCTGCACGCTCCGGTTCGAAACGCCCGCACTGCTACAGAAGCACAAGCGAGAGGGACACCGCCAACCCCAGGGTCTTGGAGTTCCTGCACCCACTCGAGTTCCGGATCCTACCAGCCCCATGTCTGGCTCCATTCTCAACAGCCAGGCGGGACCCCACAGATGCGACCGCATCAACCCCAGCACCGGCAAACCCTGCAGCACAATCTTCTCGAGGCCCTACGACTTGACACGACATGAAGACACCATTCACAATGCACGTAAGCAGAAGGTGCGATGCAACCTCTGCACTGAAGAAAAGTCATTCAGTCGCGCCGATGCGCTTACGAGACATTATCGCGTCTGCCACCCAGATGTCGAATTTCCGGGCAAGTACCGCAGGCGCGGCGGGAACTGAAGCAAGCTCAATGCGATTTCGCGGGCCTGCGCAACGGCAGTTTGAGACGTACGCGGGACGATCTCGAATTCCTGGTTCGCTCCTTGGAATCGCCAGGATTCATGTGGCAGCCAGAACGAATTCAGGGTCCTTGCGTTTGACCAGTCACAACTCCCAATCAAACGACTGACATCATCGGAAGACCCTGAAGATCTCGAAGGCCCACTTTTACGTCATGGCAGACGCGATTTGAGTTGCAACCCTGCATAAATGTGCGGGGCTTCACTTCTCTGACGTCTACCGTCGGCACAGCTGCCCAGCCGGGCGCTGTCGACCGGAGATCTTCGACCTGTTGGGTGTCGGACTTGGCCAACCCACGACATCATACGTCGCTTGGCTGTCGACTGAAGCCACCTTCTCAGTCCCAGACACTGTCTGGCAGGCCGTCATTGCGGAGACCTCTGGTCGCTGCCATTCAGTACCGCTCCGCGGTGTTTCTTGTGCCCAGCCACCGGCACACGTCTATGGTCTCGTCACACCGGGGGCATTCCTCTGATGGTGTCACCGTGCCATCATGGGTGTCATGGTCTATTGTGGGAGCATCATTGATCGACAAGCCTGGATACTATACTTGGTCACTTTCCGGGCGTTTGCGACGTCGGATAAAGTCCGTCACTGTCTGTATTACGGATGTCACCTTCCGAGTTTCCATCATGCACAAGGGCACATTGTACCAAGCTCGTCATTCGGTTCTTGTCAGCGTGTTCACATCCGCCGGCGGATGTTATTTTTGCACATTCCACGGGCCGTTTGCCCCTACCGAAGAGCGGTTGTATATCCACAATTGTATCATCAAGGCATGGGATTTTAGAGAAAAAGATACGGAAAGCGCTCAACTGGGATTGTTGATGGGACGATACAACGGTCATGACGAAATGAGCCACCACGGGCTTCACATATAGATTTTTGTGCACGATAATGCAAGCGATAATGTAATTTATGCGAAAGTCAGTTCACTCAGATCCATCGTTGGTGCAATTGTGGGTACTTTTATCTCCAGATTTTGGTGTCATGCCGCCAGTTCTTTGCCTGCGAGGGACAATTCATGTCCATTTTGTTTTGTATTTTGGTCCACATACTCCAAGCCCAACGAAGGTGTACAGAACGTGCATGATCCCGATGGCATTGCCTACGGCGTGGTCGAGTCAGGATTGTCATGCTTACCAGGAAGACACCGGTTCGCCATTGACGGCCGCGTGGGCATCTTCAATCCTTGGAGTGATACCAGTCCACAGCTGGAACTGTTCAATCTCGTTAGTCATGCCATGATGCCATCGCAGAAATATAGGAACTTACCTGGTACCACCCTTGAGCGGCGAGGACCTCGGCGCCTGGGATCGTCTTCCACCCAGCCTCCTCGGCCAGCTTCATCACGGCAGTGTGTCGGGGTTGATACGCCATCTCGCACAAGATACGGGGCTCTGCCCCTTCAGCCCTGCCCCGGTCTTGGAGGCACTCGACCAGCGATTCGTACAGAGATGGATCGACCGGCTTGTCGGCCGGGATCGTACTGATCATGACCGTGGGACGAATGAAGTCGGCGCTGGCAATGCGAGCCGCGTCCACGGCCTGGATGTTGTAGTCTGCTGGCATGGATGACTTGATGTCATGGATACCACTAGCATTGCGGGCAAGGATGTAGATGGGTGCGAAACCCAGAGAGTGCAGAGCGAAGATGGCGGCCCTCGTGGTGCCGCCAGAGCCGATGACCATGGCCGACACGGGTGCCGCATCGCTGTTCAGGCGTCCGGATGACCCGGCCGACGTCAAACAATGCACCATGCCTCGCCAGTCGGTGTTGTCTCCAAGCAGGCGCTGCTGTCCCTGGTCGTTGGTGCCCACGGGAATGATTGTGTTCACAGCACCGATGACCTTCGCCGAGTCGGTCACCTCGTGGATCAGGGGCAGAACATCGAGCTTGAGAGGGATAGTGACGGATGCACCGCCAAAGTCAGGACGTTGAAGAACCTGCTCGACGCTCTTGGCCTCGTCCGTCTCGTGCAAAGAGTAGCGGTGGGGCAGTCCCGTCAGTTGGAACAGCGTGTTATGCAGAGCGGGTGACCTTGACTTGGCGATAGGTTTGCCAAACAGGTAAAATTCGCGAGGCTCCAGCCCACCAAGCAAGGTAAGGGCGCTGCGAATCTCCGCTGCCGACAACTGGCCAGGGGCCGCTTTCGAAGGCAGTGCGGGATGAGAGACGGGTGTCAGGTATCCGTTGAGCACGCGACTCAGCTTGCCCAGAGATCCCATGTTCAAGGCGATCATAGGCGTGGCGTGGGAGGCGAGCATCTCAGCCTTGAACTTTGCAAGGTCATAGTTGTCGTTCATGGAACGGGCCGAGCCCACCAGCTTGATGATATCGCCCCATTGAAGTGCCTTGTTGTAGAACGGAATCCAAGACCCGTTGCTCCAGGAAAGCTCGGAGCGTGGGTCGTGATGGGATGCAATGATTCGAGATCGGCACTTGCCCTCCGTGACCGTCTGGAGAATGTTGTCGGGCCAGGTCATCTCCAGGTCGATGAACTCAACACCCATGTACAGGGCCGCCTTGTACAGGCTCAGCGCCTCTTCGTAGGCGTTGTCTGGGAACTGACCCCCTTGGGATTTCGTCCTGATTGTGAAGATGATGGGTAGCTTCGCCGCTGACCTGAGCTGAGAGATCTGAAGGGCGACAGAATCTGTCGTCTGGTCTTCGAGCAGATCGACCCGCAGCTCAACCGCGTCAGAACCGACTACGGCATGAGGGATGACATCCAACGACGTTCCCACGTTTGGCACGGTCAACGACACGAAGAAACTCTGGTCCTTCGATACCGCCTTGGTCACTCTGGTGTTGTCGCCACAGACCGCATCCACGAAGCACTCAAAGTCTGGGGGAGGGTTTTGCGTCTGGAAGGTAGCGGCGGCATGGGGGCTGAAGTAGCGGAAGTTGCTACACTCCTCGTAGAAAGGCTTGCGGCGGTAGTACACCTGCTCGATGTCCTCGCGGTACGCCGGTCGCGTCTTGTCACGGAGCAGATACTCAACCACTTGCTTCGTATTCCGGTGTACCAGGAGTACGCAGCCACCGTTGTCGCGATGAGCTTTCAGTAGATCGCGAGCTACGGCTGATTCAACGATGCCGCCGCCACAGGAGAAGACGTAGCCAGTAGGGAATTTGGCCATGACGTCGCGGAGCAGGGCTTCCTCGTCTTGTCGGAAACCCTCCCAGCCTCTGGAGCCGTGGATCATCTCGGGGATCGTCATGCCCGCCCTGCGCTCAAGCTCCTCATCCAGGTCGACGAACTTACGTCTGCCCAACCGGCCGAGCCAGCGACCCGCCGTCGTCTTTCCTGCTCCGCGCATGCCGACAATGTAGACCGACTTGTCTGCTGAGCTCACAGGGGCGGAAGTGTTGTGATGAGCGGGGTATTTATCATCGCCATCCAGTCGAACTTGGAAAGATTGAGACAGAGTATCCCACCACCCGGGCCATGTCTTCCCGGTGCACTCGCGCTCAAGGATAGTAATGGGCTCCGGGCAGACGAGTGCAAGAACACTGAAACTCATCGCCACACGGTGGTCGTCGTAGCAGTAGACGCCATCAACGGGCTTCTTCAGGCTTTGCAGCGCGCGGCCTGTGACGATAATGCCGTCGTCAAACTCGTCCGTTTCAACCCCGAAGTGGGATAACTGCTCCCTCATAGCCGCGATGCGGTTGCACTCCTTGACGCGCTGGTTTGCAATTCCGCTGATCTTGGTGGTACCCGAGGCGACAGCCGCCAAAACACTTGCCGTCAGGAAGGCGTCGGTCATCGGCTCCATATCCACATGGCTGATGGCCTTCAAGCTTCCAGGGGCCGGACCACGAACTGTTGTCGAAGTCTCCGTCTGCTCGACGGTGCAGCCCATGGGCCTGAGAACATCGATGGCAAAACGAGCATCACCCTGCAGAGAAGCAGAGCCGATGTTGGGGACCGTGCACTGGGTGCCCGTGATGGCAGCTACGGCGAGAGGATAGGTGGCGGAGCTCGCGTCACTCTCAATGGTATACTCAGGAGGGTTCTGGTAGACCCCTTGTGGGATGTGGTAAGTGTTGGGGTCATCCTGTGACCTCTGAGCGTTGATGCCAAAGGAGCGCATCATCGCCAGAGTCATGTCGATGTAGGGCTGCGAGATGGGTTTGCCGCCCACGAGCTTCAAGGTGACGGGTTGCTTGGCATATGGTGCGGCCATGAGGATCGAGGACACATACTGAGACGACACGGTCGCGGCGAGTTCAATCACGCCACCAGCGAATCCGCCTGCAGCATCCACGCGCACGGGGAGGCTCTTGTTAGACCCGAGGTACTCGATTTTGACACCGTTGGCTCTCAGTGCATCCACGAGGGGCCCGATCGGTCGGACCTGCATGCGTGCATTGCCAGTCAGGATAGTCGAAGAGACATCTGAAGGGGAGCAGAGTGCGACCACGGTAGTCAAGAAACGTGACGCCGTTCCTGCGTTGCCAAGGTAGAGGTCCTCAGCACTGGCGCTGAGCTGACCACCCCTGCCTTCAACCGCAAGTATTTCACCTGCGTCTTCCCATGCATAGGTTGCGCCTCCAAGCTTCGAGATGGCAGTAAGCATAAACTCGACATCGTCGGAGTGCAGCAGGTTCTTGATTCGGCAAGTTCCCTGTCCAAGAGCCGCCAGAATAAGGGCGCGGTTGGAGATACTCTTAGACCCCGGGGGGACGACCGTGGTGGTCAAGGTCTTGGGCACCCCAGGGGACACCAGGGCAGAAGCTGAAAGAACCAGCCTGATGGCGCTGTCTTCGACAACGCTGGCCTTGGGCTCGTGTGTTTGGCCGATCGCAGACAACAGCACTATCTTCTTCTTCTTGCCGTCATTCTTCTTGTCCACAGCCATCTTTTGCAGCAGTACGTCGACAGGGCACTTCTTTCCGGCCGTCATCTTGACAACGCGCTTGTCGTCGAGGGTTGTAGGAAGTCCGTAGCTAGATATGCATTTGATCAAGCGGGCGACGGCGCCTGGGCGTAGGACACCAAGATAACGGGCCAGTTCTGCTTCTTTGACCATGCCAATCGCGACAGCCTCGCCGTGTAGCATCTGGGGGGTCAAGAGGGCTTCGATTGCATGGCCAATTGAATGGCCAAAGTTGAGAAGATTGCGCAGGCCGCCTTCTTTCTCGTCACTTGAGACGACATGGGCCTTCACTCGGGCCGAGCCCAAGACGATGCGCTTGAGGATGTCCCTGATTGATGTCAACCTGCCGGTGCCTGCTGGCGTTTTGACGGCAGACAAGATAGCGCTAGCATTGGCCTCAAGAGCAGTGAACTCGGCTTCGTCCCAGATCGCTGCCGTCTTGACAACTTCAGCCATGCCATTGATGAATTCTCGTGTCGGGAGTGTCTCAAGGAAATCGAGATCAATGTAGACGCGTGAGGGCTGCCAGAAGGATCCGACAAGATTCTTTCCCATGGGAGTATCGATCGCGGTCTTCCCTCCGATCGACGAGTCTACCATGGCCAGCAGAGTTGTCGGAACTTGCACGAAACGAATACCTCGCATGAAGGTTGCTGCCACATATCCGAGCATGTCGCCAATCACACCACCTCCAAGAGCAATAATGACACTGTCTCGGGTGCACTGCTCGGAGAGCATCCAGTCTTCGATGTGAGCTTTGGTCTGGCGCGACTTCGAGACTTCGCCCGGAGGGATGGCGAGGGTAAGCAGTCTGGGCTGCTCCGCCATGCCGCCAGAGGCTTGTCGGAAGACTTCCTGGAAGGGTGGGACATATTTGTCGTGGAGGTTCGTGTCGGTAACGAGTATGTAGGTGGAAGACTTGAGGTTGTCAATCAGGTCCTGAGTCACCCAATTCAGCCAGATCCCGTGGTCAACGACGATACTGTCTGTTCCCAGGATGTCGATCCGGGTCGGGCTGGGCCCATTGACGCCGCCCATTGCGAAGAGCTAGTGGGCAATGTGAGTGTTGCGCAAAGGTGCACTGGCGTGAGCTCAATTGAGTGACGGCATGCGGTTACTGTCGATAGATCGTGGTCAAACAGCAACAGAAGAGTTGCGTCGATTCGAAATTCCATAATAGTATGCCGATTATCGGAGACCGTGCTCTACACTAGCGTCTGAGTCATTGGCCCGCTACAACGGGGGTCCGGACCATGTAGCCCCGACGTTTTTGGCATAAGGCAAGGCCCTAATTAAAGTCGCCTGCCGGGTCAGCACTTTTGCTGGCAGCAGTATAAGGCCTGCCAAGGCGCTAGTAGACCACTTAACAAGGGTAGTAGATATACTATTCTAGGAGCCCTAGAGTTATAGTAATGTTAGTCTAGAGCCGAGAATAGCTTATTTAATATTAGTGAGTATAGGTAGGGTGGAAAATAGCTTATAGATTAGGGGGCTATTTAGAATATATTTGTATTTTACTATAGGCTAGTCTTAGTAAATACTAAAAGGGAGGCTTGATATAGTATATTTTTAATAAAGGGGTAAAAGTCTTTATAAGGTAAGTATATAGTTATAGAGATTTAATTAAAAGGATAATAAGATAGTAATAATAGTATAAAGATAAAGATAAAATAGATATTACTATATAGATATATTATATAGTAATAGTAATTATAATAAAGTAGGCTCTCTATTATTATAAAGGGGCTATCTAGAAGGTATATATATTTAGCTAGAAGGTATATAAAAAGTAGGGCGCCCTAATATACCTATAATAGTATATTAAGGTATTATACTAGGTATACCTTTTTAGTATAATAAGATCTTATTTATAATAACTTAATACTAACTTATAAACGCGCCGCTAACGCTACCTATAGTACTACCTTTAATACTACCTTCTATACTACCTTCTATACTATATAGGTAGTTAATATAATTAACTATATAGGTAATTAACTATATATATAAATAACTATATAGGTAATTAACTATATATATAAATAACTATATAGGTACTTAACTATAATTAACTATAGGCCTATCTATAGAGCTATTATATTT